>JAJJLH010002058.1:0-60178 GCA_023806865.1 Isotricha sp. YL-2021a
AATATATTAAGTAAAAATATAATCAAAAAAAAAATATCTATATATTATATTTATCAAATTATAAAAAACATTTCTTATAAAATATATTCAGAATAAAATATGAGAACAATAATATATAATATTTAATTTTAATTTATAAATAATTTTTGAATATTTTTTTAATTTTTTTTTTTAGTAATTATTATTTTTAAAATAGTTAACAAAATAATGAAAAAATATTCATTAACTTTTTTTAAATATACTACTATATTAAAAATTAAAAAAATATAATGAATCATATTTTAGTATAAATAAAAATCTATGTAAACAATTGTTTTAAATTTTTTAATTTTAAAGATATTCTTTGTAAAATAATGAAGGAATTTTAAATTAAATGTAATACCAATATGTATAAAAATCATTAAAAAATTATTTATACAAAAAAATGAAACAATTTTTTCTTCCAATTATCAACAATAATTATGAAGAATTTAATAAAAAAAAGGATGAATTAATACCTGTTATAAATAAAAATGATTCAACATTAACAAAAAAAGATATTGGAGTACAAACAGATCACAATAATTTTTGCCCTAAATTAGAAAATAAATTATCAAATGAAAATTATTTGAAGAAAAAAAGATACAATAATAAACCAACAGGAAGGAAAAAAAAAAGTGATAATTCAATAGGAAAACATAATAAATATAGTAAAGATAATATTATTTATAAAATTAAAACTAGAACATTTAATTTAATATTAGATATTCTAAATCAATTATTAATTCAACAAAATAGTCAAACATTTTTTAAAAGAATTGAAGGAAAAATATTAAAAAATGGAGCAAAAATTTTTAATTTAAATTTATTGAATTCAAAATTATTAACTATTTTGAATTCTTCAATTTCAAAAAAATATTCTAAAATAAAAGAAAATGCAAATAAAGAATTAATTGAAAAATATTCAAATGTTCCTTTAATTAAAGAAATTTTAAATAGTACATTTAATAATGTGATTAAAAATATATATATGTTATCTAATGAAGACTTTAAAACCAAATATTCTTTTGAAAGCAAATATCTTTTTAATAATAATTTTTATGATGATGAAACAGAAAAAAAAATTATGAAAGATTTGATTGATTATGGATTAATGAAATACTTTGAAAGATTAAAAGAAAGAAAATATCAAATAATTTTTTAAAAAATAGAAAATAATTTAAAATAAAAAAATAAATAAAAATTAAAGAATTATTTAAATATGTATAAAAATAATTATATTTCAACAATTTGGTCATTATAAGTAAAAAAAATCCAATTTTCAATTTCAGAAATCCATTTTCTTCTTAAAGAATCACTTGTTGCACAAAATGAATGAATAATATCACCAATAATAATATCAAAGCAATAATTTCCATAACTATCATTATATTCATTTGTTTTTGCAAAAAGTACATTTATAATTTCAATGGGTTTTCCCATAGGATCATCCATTAATACTAATCCTAAATCACATAATATTAAAAACCTTTTATCATAATATGTTTGAAGTATATTTGAATATTTTTTCTTTATAAAACTTGATAATTGACATTTTCCAAAATAAGGTGAATTTGTATAATTTTTTTTTTTAATATTTTCAATTTGATTATTTAATTTATTACTATTAATTGAAATATTAGTTTTATCAAGTGAATTTAAAGTTTTAAAAAAATTTATTAATTCTAAAATACGAAATATTTCAAATACAATATTTTCACCTGAATCAAAAATAAGTGTAATTGTATTATTAGTTGTTGAAATATTTACAATTGATAAATAAATTAATGGAATTGAGAAAGCTTTTTCCATTGTTTCTTTATTAAATAAATATAAATAATTTTCATTTATAAAAATTATACATTCTAATATAGTGTTATTATTATCTATATATTTTATTAATTCTGTAAAAACTGTATTTAATTTTGGATTATAATAATCATCTTCTAAATTTTGTATTATTCTTTCATCAATTCTTAAACATAAAAAATCAAAATTTACTTTTGTTTTATTTTGGTAATTTAGAATTTTATTATTATCTATTTTTGAATATGAACTTTTTATAAAAATTGAATTTAATTTTTCTTCAATTAAAATAGAATTATTAATTGAACTAAAATCATTATATGATTTTATTAATGAATTAAATAAATTATTTTTTTTTCCTAATTTATAATCATCTAATTCATTATTTAATTCATTAATCTTTATGATTAATTCATCTTTATTTCTATTTAAAGTTGTATTTGCAATTTTTAATTTATTTTTTTCTTCTTCTAATTGGAAATTTATATTATGATAATTTTCAACTTCTTCTTTTAATTTTTGATTTAAATCTTCTAAATTTTTATTATATTTATCTCTTTCATTTATATATGAAATTAATTCTTCTTGATGCATATTTATTAAATTCTTTTGCTTTTCAGTTATATTTAAAGATTTAAAATTCTCTTTAAACTCTTTTTCTTTCTCTAATTCTTTTTTTTCTTTGAATAAATTTTCATTGAATTTATTCAATAAATCTGAATAATTTTTATTGAGTTCTTCATTTACTTTTTCTAAATTATTATATTTTTTTTCAATTTCATTTTTGTTGTTTTTAAATAAAGAAATTTCATTATTCAATAATATTAAATTATCATTTATTTGATTTTTTTCATTTTTTAAATTCTCAATTTCTTTTTTTAATGTCTCATTTTCTTCTTTTATTTTTTTATATTTTTCAGTTAATTTATTTATTTTTATATCATATTTTGTTTGAATTTCTTCTTTTTGACTATTTAATTTATTTTTTAAAATGGATTTTTCCTCAATTAATAAGTTATTTTTAGTATTTATTTTATCAATAAAATATTCAAATTTTTGATTTTGTTCATAATAAATTCTTTCAATTTCATAAACATAAACTAGTATATCAGATATAAAAACGTTAAAATATTTTTTATAAAATTCAGTTTTTAATTTATCACCATTATTCATAACTTCAATTAATTTATCTTTGACAGAAATTAAACTTTCATTAATCTTTAATAAAATATTTGAAAAATCAATTATATTTTCAAAATTTTTTAATTTAGGTTCATTTAATTCATCATCATCAAAAGTTTTTAGTTTTTTTGCAAAATCACTTAATTTATTTTTAAATTTATTCCCCAATTGTTCTATTAAACTAAAATATAAATCTTTTTTTAATTCATTTAAATTTTGTTTACTTAATTTATTAATTATATCTTTTATATTTTCTATATTCAAATTTATAAATTTATTTTCTTTTAAAATATTATCCAGTTCAAAAAAAGGAATTGTCCTATTATTATTAAATTGAATTAATGATAAAAATTTAAAAAATTCAAAAACCATTTCATCATCTTCATTTAAATTTTCATTTGTATAAATTGTTTGAATTGGAGAAGATAAAAATTTTTCAACTGAACTTTCTAAAGTTCTTTCAGGTGGGAGAATTTCACTTCCATGTATATGAATATAATCTGTTATATTCTTTATTACTATTACTTTTTGTAAATTTTTCTCTTGAGAATCTTTTGATAATGAATTCCAAATTTCATTATTTTTTTCCTCTATATTATCTTTATTCCAAATTCTTAATCCAAGATATTCTAAAAAACTTTTTAAATTTTCTTTTTCCAAAAAAGAATTTTCTTTAAAATAATCTGAAATTTTTGGAATAATTGTTTTTATAAATTTTTCTTCTCTTTCTTTTTCATTAATATTCATTTAATTAATAATTTAATTAAATATTTATTTTTTTTTATAATTTAATAAAAATTAATACCTTAACCTAATTACATCATTGATCAAATCTCTAGATTTATCAACAAATTGTGCAAAACTATGAAATTTAATAGTAAATATAATAGTAATACAAATATTTGCAATAAATTGTAAAGGAAATAAAATTAAATCAAGAATAACACCATTTAAAACTAATGTTAAAGTAAATATTTTACGACCTAAATATTTAATTCTTGAATTAAATACATCCACATAATCATAACCTTTTGACACAGACCAAAAGAAACAACCAAAAAAAAAACCAAAAAACAATGTTGCAATATCATAAATAATATCAGTATATTCATAATATCTTCCTTCAAAAACATCTATTTTTATTATATAATAAATCATTTCTGAAAAATAATAAAAAAATAAATTTCCTTTTAATAAAATAAAAAAAATAAACATACAAATATTCAAATAAATTTGAAAAATAAAATTAGCAAAACCAATTAAAAAAGTAGAAATAAAATAAAATAAAGAAACAAAATTTGCATAATATCCATATTTTAAATATTTAGCATCTCTAGTAGAAATACAAATATATGAAATAGGTTGTCCAAAAATAATATAAATAAGCAAAACTAAAAACTTTTTATAAGAAAATAAAATATTTGGTTCAATATAATTTTGAAAATTATCATAAACATCATAATTATTTTCATATTCAATTTGTCTTTCTTCAGATTTAATTTGAATTTTTCCTTCAAAAGCAAGTTGAATTTCATAATCATCTTTTGGTTTAAAAAATTGAAATCCTTTACATTTTCCTTTATTATAATGATCAACAAAATAATCTCCATTACATAACCAACACCATTGATGATTACATTCAGCACAAGTTATATGATTACATCCTTGTTCTTTTTCTGTCCATGTACCACATTTTGGACATTTTTTTATAAATTTTAATTTTGCATATTCTTCTAAATTTTCATCTATTTTTTCATTACATTGTATTTTTCCATGAGATTTTTGACAACATATAAAACAAAATGAATGACCATTTTTACATTTTACATCTTTCTCTTTTTCATCTTTTATTTCTCCATAACTATCACATCCTGGATAAGGGCAAAATTTTTTATTTGGATCATCTAAAATATCTAATTTTGTTTTATAATTTTTATATTTTTGTATTAATTCTTTATTATCTTTTATTATATTCATTATGAATTCAAATGGTAATTTTTCTTGACATTCATATTCTAAACATTTTATTTGAGTTAATTTATTTCCATTTATTTTTACTGATAAAAAATTATACCAACAATTTTTACAAAATGAATGATAACAATTTTGTAATGTTGTTTGATTATTTTTAATATATAATTGATCACATATTTTACATATTTCTTTTTCTTCTTCTTCATTTAAATTAATATTTTCTAATTCTATTAAATTTTTTTCTGCATTTATTGGTTTTGATATGTTATTTTCATTATTATTATCAATTAAAATATTTGAATCTTGATTTTCATTATTAATATGATCTTTTAATAATTTTCCTCAAATAAAACACTCTGGATTGGAAAAATTATTTATAAAATTATGTTGAATTTTTCCATTAATTTCAAATAAATAATCTAAAGCAGTATCCAAATTATTAGGATGAAAATAAGATACTAATCTTTTTGAATATAAATAATTATATCCTAATTTTACTAAATCAGAAACAATTGGATTATTATTAATTGAATATGTTGATAAATTCATTAATTCATTATTGTTTGATACATTATTTTGATTTTCAATTGTTTCATCAACTAAGTCTTCAAATTGATTCATTTTTTTTGGATAAAATTTATTTCTTTTAATTAAGTAAATTATTGACTAAATATTTATTATATAAAATTTTGTAAAATATGAAAACTAATCAAAAAAGTAATTCAAAAGAAAAAATTGTGGAAGAATATCAAAATAAAATAAGCGATTATTTAAGAAAAAATAATCAATTAGAATTGGAAATTTCTGATTTAGAAAAATCAATTGAAATTAATCAAAATATTATTTTTTCATATTTACCAAATAATGATGAAGTAAATAAATTAAAAGATGATTTATTTGAAACAATTTCAAAATATTTATCATTAATAGATGAAAAATCAAAATGTGAATCTCAATTAATAAAATTATCTCAAATGATAAATAATTTACCAGAAGAAATAAAAATGTTAAAACAAATAAATGAAGAATTAAAAAATGAATTAAATGAAAAAATTGGTCAAATATATAAATTAGAAAAAGATATAGATAAACAAAGAAAATCTCAAATCTTTAAAGAAGCATTAAAAGAAATTTATGTAATGAGTCCAACAAAAAATAATTTAGAATTATTTAATAAAGTAATTACAACACAAGATGATATTGATAAATTAAATGATGATAGAGGTGATAAAAGAGAATGTAAAATGTTAGAAGTTGCAGTAAAATGTTTAGAAGAACAATTAAATCTAATTAATAAAGACAATAAAAATGAAAAAGAAAATAAAGATATTTTAAAAACAAATTCAAAAGAATATGATAATATTTTTTCAAAAGAAGAAGAATATAGTGAAAGTGAAAATTCAAATAAAGAAGAAGAAGAAAAGTCATCAAATGAAGATGAAGAAGAAAATAATTCTTTTTCAGATGATGATTTAACTTTAATTGAATCTAATAATGACCCTGAAATTATTAAAAAAGAAATTGAAAATTATAAAAAAGATATTAAAAAATTAGAAAATGAAAATAAAAATTATAAAGATCAAGTTGAAAAATATAAAAATGATTATAAAGATTTAAGAGAAGAAATTCATAAATTATTAAAATATATTAAAAAAAGTTCAAGTTCAACTCAAGATACTGCATCAACTTCAGTAATAAATTCCTCAAATACTAAAAGTAGTAAAACAGAAAAAAAATAAAAAAGAAAAAAAATTTTTATAAATAGAAAAAAAATATATAATGTAAATTTTTTAATGTATAATTTATCTTAAGAAATATATAAAAAATAAAATATCATAGAACAAAAATTAATTTAACCTAATTTTATTTCAACTAATCAAAAAAAAAGTAAAAATATAATAAAAAAAATTTCATAAAAATTTCTGTTCTTCATAATCTCCTTTTTTCATAATTTCAACAACACCTTCTTCAAACCAAATGTCTAAAGAAGGATTTAAGCCAGAAGGAACATTTCTAAAAGCAACACCTAAATTAATACCATTTTTAAAATAAGTCAAAGTTTTTTCAGAAGCATCATATTTCATAGCAAGAAAAGTTTCATTACTTTGACATTGACAACCATAACCAGAAATACTTCCAATTTGACATCCTTTATCATCAGTTTTTATTAATTTTGTAGTCCAAGTATCCCAATAAAAAGAACTTGGTGAATCTTTCCAAAATGTACTTATTAATTTTGATAAATCATATTTTTTTTTATCTACTAATCCTATAAATAAATGACTTTTGTTTCGACATGCTGTTTTTATTGTTATTTTAAATTCAATATATGAATTGTTTTCATCTAATCCTGGTTTACAAAAAACTATTCCATGTTGAATATTATTTTTATATAATTTTATTAATGATGAATCTATTTGTAATGTCTGGGCACACCAATTTTTATCGAAAACCATTATTGATTTTTTTTTTTCTTTATTTGAATATGGAATTTGCCAATATTCTAATTCATCAAAAAAATTTTTTTCGTCTTTTTCATTTTCAAATGTTGGTATTTTATTATTTCTTAAATAAAAAAGTAAATTCATAAATGATAATCCATCTCTATCAATAAATATTCTATTATTATATGTTTGTAATTTTGAAGTGTTATCAAATAATAATGATAATAATGAATTTGGATATTTTTGTAATGTTTGTTTTGTAGTTGTTATTTTATATGACCCTCCTATATCTAAATCTATTATATCTGTTTTATCTAATAAATTATTTGATAATGTTATATTTTTTTCATATTTTAATTTTTCTTTTTCTAATTTTGTTATTTCTTGGTCACGAAAATCTAAAAATTGATTTATTTCTCTATTTAAATTATCTTTTTCTATTTTTATTTTATTTCTATTTTTTATTTTTAAAAATATATTTACTTTTCTGCAGAAACGTAATAAGTTAAACTTTCATATATTTCATCAAAATTTGTATCAAAATTTCTATTAATATAACCACTTTCTGATAAATCATCATTAAAATTATTATTTAATTGTTCAAAATTTCCATTAAAAAGATCTATAGAAGGATTTTTATTCATTGGATATTCATTATCATTTAATAATATATTTTTTTCATTTTTAGAATTATCTAAAATAGATTTTGGAATATTTGAAACTAAAAAAATAAAAAAAATTAGATATTTACATGAATTATCCTCATATGAAACATTTAAACTTAAATTATTATCATCTTCTGATTGAATTTGAATTTCATCTTTTTCCTTTTCCATTATTTTAATATATATAATGTTATTTATTTATTAAATATTCATTCCATTTATATAAATTAATTTAAATTAAAAAAAAATTAATCCTATAAAAAAGTAAAATGGATAAATTAAAATGTGAAATAATTCCAGATTGTTCGAATTATGATTTAAATTTTAAATTAATTTTAATAGGTAATTCTGGAGTAGGGAAAAGTTCTATAACAACAAGAGCAACTAAAAATTATTTTGATGATTCATATGTAGCAACAATTGGTTTTGATTTTTTTTCTTTAAATATAATGATAGATGAACAAAATATTAAATTACAAATTTGGGATACTTGTGGTCAAGAAATTTATCGTTCATTAATTTCTAGTTTTTATAGAAATTCATCTTTAGCTTTTTTAGTTTATTCTATTGATAATTATGAAAGTTTTGAAAATTTAAAAAATTGGTTAAATGAATTAAAAATAAATTCAAATCCTGATATAAAATTAATTTTAATTGGAAATAAAGTAGATTTAAATGAAAATAGAAAAATTGAATTATCACAAGGTGAAGAATTTGCAAAAGAAAATAAATTTAATTATTTTATAGAAACTTCTGCAAAAGATGGAACAAATACAAAAGAAATTTTTATTTATGCTGCTAAATTATTATATTTGGAACATTTAAATTATAATAATAGATCTCAAAGAATTGGTTCACTTGCTGATGTTGTTAATATTCAACCTAATGATAATGATAATAAATTAACAGATGAAAGAAAAGTTCCAAGTGGATGTTGTGGATGTTAATTCATATTATTGCTTATTTTATTTTAAATATATATATAATAGTTTTCATATCAATAATAAAAAATTTTTAAATTCAAATTAATTCATAAATAATAAGGATTATTTTAAATAGGATAAATAAAAATTTATTTGGAAGTAAAAAATTTTATTTTTTTATAATTTAAATAAATCATAAGATTGAAACTTTATTATAATTTGAAATTTTTCAAATAATCAATGTGTTCAAATTTAAATACATTTACCTGTAGCCATTATGTAAATTTATTTTTTATATTAAATGTGATTTTAAATTTGATAATAAAAATTTTAACAAATTGAACATACATTTTGATACCTAACCTGTGAATTTGATTTTTTATATTGAAAAGTTATTATAAAAATTTAAATATATGAGTTATAGCTATTTCATGATTTTAAATTTTATAACATAAATTTTAATATAAAAATTGGATTCATAATCTATTATCTGAAAGTGAATTTGAATTCTTAAATGTGCATAAAAAAATTAGATGCATAAATTGATAGCTATTTCAAGAATTTAAATTTTTAATAAAAATTTGAAGGGAAAAAAATGAAATTCACCAAGTCAAATTTTATAGTTTTGTTGTATAAATTTATGATAAAATTAAATGGAAAACTTTTTTGAAAATTTTTGGTAAATTTTGATGGTTATATTTTTATTACTTTTTTTTTGTAAACTGTTTATAAATTTGAACAGTTAAATTTTTGATATTTTTTTTCTTTTATAAAATTGTTTAAATGTTGTCAAAATATCTTTTTTAAAGCTTTTTCTATTGTAATAATTAAAAAAATAATATTTAAAAAAATTCTTTAAATATTTTATGCAAAAAAAATAGCAAAAATTTCACCCTCAAAATTTCAGAAATTTACAAGAAAATAAAGTAACAAAAATCTCATTCTCAAAAAAATGAAACAAAAATATTACAAAAAAATATAGTAACAACATTTCATTTAAAAATTAAATAGAATTTTAATAATAAAAATATATCACCTTAAAATTTCATTAATTTTCTAATTAAATCCCAATAAAAATTTAATATAATTTGACTTGGTGAATTTCTTTTTTTTCCCTTTAAATTTTTATAAAAAAATTTAAAATCATGAAATAGCTACTAACTCATGTATTTAAATTTTTATAATAATTTTTTAATATAAAAAAATCAAATTCACTGGTCAGGTACCAAAGTGTGAATTCAATTTATGTCAAAATTTTTATTATAAAATCAAAAATCATGAAATAGCTACAAACTCATGCATTTAAATTTTATTTAAAAATTTGAATAAAAAAATCAAAAATTAGCATGTAAATTCAATTTTTATTGAATTCTTATATATATTAATTATAATATTTTTTGAATGAGATATCAATTTTTTTTAACATATTGATTTTTTTATTGATATAAACATTTTTTTCTCAAGAAGTTTCTAAAGAAAATATTATATTTAAAATTAATAATTAAATATTTGAAAAATATAATACAAGAAAAAAATAAAAAATTTAAAAAAATATTTATCGAAATTTTATATGATAATAATATTAAAAAATAAAAAATATAAAAATTTAACAAAAAAATCTATTACATAAAACAAAATGAAAGGAATAAATCAAATTTATAATAAAGAAATAGAAGAACCAATAGTATCAGAAAAAATAGAATTATTTATTCAACAAAGTGAAAATGTAACAATACCAGCAATTGTTTTTGAATATCTTTCAAAAGATAATTCAGATTTTGATGCAAATGATTTAAAAAATTTTTATGAACAATTTGGAATAATTGAAGATTTTGAATTACATGGAAAAATAAGTGTAGTACTTTTTAAATTATTTTTTGCTGCGAATACATGTAGAGAATTTCTTCAAAATGAACATAATTTTAAAGATAATATGAAAAAAGATTTTATGGTTCGTTGGTTTAATTTAGAAAAAGATTATGAGTTAATACCTGAAGAATTATTAATTAAATATGAACAAATTTCAAAAAAAAATTCATTTAATTTAAGACAAAATTTTTTTTCAACAGTATCAAATAATAAATTAAATACAAACATAATAAATAATGGAAATTTAGTAAATCAAAATAATTATAATATTCAAAATAACTTTATTCAACAAAATATAATTAACAACATAAATATGATAAATTATAATAATTCAATAAATATACAAAATTTATATATTAATAATTTAATACCAAATCAACAAAATATTATTAATAATAATTATAATCAAAATATAAATATGAATAATAATAATAAACATTATATAAATAATATAAATTATGAAGAAAAAAATTCAGGTAAATACACTTGTAAATATGAAATATTAATTCCAAATGATAAAGAATTTCAAATTGCAAGAAGACTTATTGGAAGTAAAGGATATAATATGAAGAAAATAATTGATGAATGTAAATTAATCGAACCAAATTGGAATGATAATGTTAAATTAAGGTTAAGAGGAAAAGGAAGTGGATATAAAGAAGGTCCTCTTAATAAAGAAAGTGATGAACCTTTACATTTATGTATAAGTGCAAAAAATCAAGAAGGAATGAAAAAAGCTTGTGAATGTGTAAATGAATTGTTAAATAATATTTATGAAGATTATAAAAATTATTGTTCAAAAATAGGAATTAATCCAGTATCAAAAATTGCAAAGTTAATTGATGGAGGAAATATAAATCATAAAGGAAATATTAATAATTTTTATTTATAAAATATGTCATTTTCATTATTTGTATATATAATTAAATGTGTAAATTTCTATTTTTATCTGGAATAATTTCTCATAAATGATTGTTATTAAAATCTTCTTTAAAAATAATTATCAATCTTATTTTGTTATTTATAAATTAACTATTTATATTTGAGGATTTTTTAATAATATAATTAACTTAATTCTTTTAATTATTATTAATTAATTTTAAAGGAATAATTCATAATTATATAAAATTATTATAATAAAGATGGAAGAAAAAAAAGTAAAAATAAAAAAAGATAATTCAAATTCCAAAAATAAAAATAATAAAATAAAATCATATTTATTGTCATTAGAAAAAAGGGCAAATAAAAAAATTTATCAACATTATAAAAAAATAGGAACAACATACAATTATTTAATACTAGATAATTTATTATCAAATGGAAAATGTCATATTGTAGCATTATTTAAAGAATATTTAATAGTTGATGATAATTCAGAATTTTTAAGAAGGTTTTATAATAAAAAAGAATCTTTACCAAGAATAAAAAAAGTATCAAATTATTATCATGAAACTTCAGTAATTTTCCCTAATTATACTCCATTAATTGAAGCTAAATATATTTATAAAAATATTATGAGAAAACAAAAAGTAATTGATCAAATTCAAGAATTAGAAGATAAAGAAAGAGAAAAAAATCATAAAGTAAAAAAAAGAAAAGAAAAAGATAAAGATTTAAATGAAAATGTATTTAGTGATACAGCATATGATGAAATTTTAAATCAAAGTGAATCAGTTTTAAGAATTGTATTTGGGATAAAAAAAAATAAATATATATTAAATAATTTAAATGTTGAAGAAGTTGATAATGAATTTAAGGGAATTGAAAATTTAATAGATGAAATATCAAAATATGAAAATCAAGCCCAAATACAAAATAATATAATAAATAAAAATAAATTAAAATTGGGAATTCCAAATTCAAAAAATAAAAAATTATCTATTCCAAATATAAAAGCAATTATGGATTATAAAAATAAACCTAATCCTTTTAATACAATTAATTTTAGAACATTTTCTCCTAATTCAACAAATTATAATACAATTAATAATTCAACATCAAGAAATTTAAAAGTTAATTTAACATTGTTAAATAATAATTCAATTAATTCAAATAGACAAATAAATCATAAATCAACTTTTTCAATGCCAAAAATTAATATATCACCTGCAAAAGATAAAAAAATTAAATTATTATCATTTAATAATATTGAAAATAATAAAAATAATAACAACGTAAATAAAATTAATATAAAAAATATTGAAATGAAAACTTTTTTTATGTCTAATATAGCATCTCCTTCTATAAATAAAAAAATGCATAAAAAAATTAGAAGTGTTTTAGGAAGGAATAATGAAAATGAATTATTTAAAACATATTATAAAAATTTTAATACAAGTGGTAATATTGAAAAAGAAAAAAAAATTTTACATATTAAACAATCAGAATTATCTGGAAGGAAAGTTAAACCATCTTTATTTTTACATGAAGAATTTTTTGGATTTTATACTGATAGAAATAAAAAATAAAAATACAATATATTATTTTCATAGATTAGTATAATGATAATATACTATGAGTTTTTTTATATTTATATTTATATATATAATTCCAAACTTTTTCATTTTATTTTCTTTAAAAAATTATAATATTATAATTTTTAATTCCAAAAAAAAATAAATGGAATTATCAAATGGAAAACAATTAGAAAATTTAAATGAAATAAATTCAAATAATAAAATAAATCAAAATGATAATAATAATATAATAACACCTTCATCTAGAAAATTAAAAAGAGAATATAAACAATTAATTCCATTGGTTCAAAATATATTAAAAAAAGGATTAAGAAATCGAACACCAAAAGATATAAGTGATTTATATGAATTTTTAGAAATGACTCGTTTTGCATATAATATGAGAGAAGAAATAGAAGAAGGACATTTAGATTTACAACAATTATTATTTTTTTCTACTCAATTTATGACAATTAAAACATATAATTCAAAAGATGTTATTTATTATGAAGGTGAAGTAGCTGAAAATATTTATGTTTTACTTGAAGGAGAAGTCAATTTATTTAAAATTAATTATATTAATAAAGAAATGAAATCACATGAATATTATAGATATTTATATTATATGAATAAAAATAATAATGATCCTTTTTTGTTAAATAAAACTGTTAAAGTAAATAAAAATGTTTTCCCTATTTATAAAAATAGTGATATTGAAATATTTGATGAAATATTATTTAAAATTGAATTCTGTGAATTATTATATGAAGGTGATTTACAAAGAGTAATGAATTTTATAAGATATTATAAAAAGGATTTAAATGATTTTGAATTTGAATCAATTAGATTAGGTGAAATGTCAATGAATGATTATTTTCAAAAAACATTAAGTTCACTAAATGAATCAGAAGATTTTTATTTTACTCATGTGAGAAATGAGCCAAAAAAAATAAAAATATTATCAAATTTTGTAATAAAAAGTTTAGAAGAAAAAGAATATTTTGGTAAATTTACATTAGAAGATGAAGGTGATATAAGAAGAGAAAGTGCAGTTTGTGAAAAAGATAATACATTATTATTGATTATTAATAAAAGATTATATTCTGGATGTATTACAACTGAACAAATAGAAGTTAAAGAAAAAGAAGTTGATAAAGTTTATTATGGTACTGTTTTTATGTCAATTAGAAGATTTAATTTTGATAAATATTACTTTTATAATTTTGATAAAGTTGAATTATCAAAAGGTGAAGAACTTTATTCTGAAAATCAAAAAGTTGATTATATTTATTTATTAAAAAATGGTTTAATTGAAGTTTATTTACCAAATAAAAATATTTTTGATATAAAAAAATTAATAAAAAAATTTAAAGAATTTGAAATTATTTTTCAAAAAAATGAATATGATGATACATTAAAACTTAAAAATTCATTAACATCATTACAAGATTATATTAAAATAAGAAATAATTATTCTTTATATGTATGTAATACAAAAGAATCTTTTGGAATTTGGGAATATAATTATAATAATAGAATGAGTCTTTATTCAGTTAAAATTAAAAGTGATAAAGCTACTTTATTTAGAATGTCAATTGATAATTTTTTAGATGATAAACCAGACCATGAAAAAGTTCCTGATAGTGAATTATTAAAAAAAGCAATTAAAAATGAAGCATTTGAACAAGTTAAAAATAATATTGAAAGATTGATATTTATTAAAAACTCTGTTTTAATGAAAATTGATTTTGAATATACAAAAAAAAAAAAAGATGAAGAGGAAGAATATATTCCAAAATTAAATATTTTTGAGGTTAAAAATATAATGAAACCTATAAATTATAATTTTCATTTTAATAAACATTTAATTAATTTATTGAAAACTCAACGTCAAAGAAAATCAATTGATTATAAACAACATTTTAATACAAATAATAATTATATTTCAAATTTAAAAAAATTTATTTCACATAAACCTGTAAAATCACTTATTTCTTTAAATAAAAATAAAAAAGATAAATTAAAATTAAATTTTTCAGATGATTCTGAAAATTCAAAAACTATTATTTCAATTAAGCAAATTAAAAATCATTATTCTAGAAATTTAAATAATGATAGGCAATTTCAAAATGAGCTTAATCATATTAAAAGTGATATGAATAAAGATTCTTTTCTTTATTTTCATAATCCTTTTATTACTGAAAGTGTTACACTCCCTAAAATTAAATCTCCTCAAAGAAAAAAAAGTCCAGTTTTTTTAAAAATGAAGACTAAATCTAGAGATAGTATAAAAAAAAGAAGCCTTTCTAATAATAATAAAGAAATTCTTTTAAAACCTATAAATAATAATAATTCTCAAAGAAATCTTAATTATTTAGCCATTAAAGAGTTTTATTCAAATTTTAATTCGTCGTTAAAAAAAGATAAGGTAAAAAGATTTATAAATAAATCAACTAAATAATTTTTTTATATTTTAATTTGATATAAATGGATAATAAAATTAAATACAATTTAATAATATTATTTCAAATAAAAGAAAAAGATGGACATATTGAATATGTTTTTAGATTAAGTGAAAAAAACAATCCTAATAATTTTGTTGATTTTCAAACTAGATATAAGAAACTTAGGAAATTAAATGAAGATCTTTTTAATGAATATAAATATTATGATTTTCCTTTATTTCCTGGAAAAATATATTTCAATAAAGAAAAAAAATTAAATGAAAGATTAAGAGATTTGAATAATTATTTTAATTAAATTTTTAATACAGATAAATTTTATAAATTAAATATATTACAAAAATGGATAAAGAATATAAATCAAAAATTTATAGGGAATGAAATAAATGAACTACAAGTAAAAAATAATAAAATATTTGAAAAAAATCATAATGATAATGATAATGATACTTTCCTTGATTTAATAATATATGATATTATTAATGATGAAAATGTTGATAACTCTAAACCAAAAAAATATAATGAAATGAATTTTAATAATTCTAATTATTTTTTGATTCCAAATGGAAATGATAATAATTTTAATAAATTAGGAAAAAATGAAAAAATAATGGATTATGAAAAATTCCTCACTAAGATATTAGATTTTTTTAGTTACTATTCCAATAATTTAAAAAACAATTATAATAATTATATAATCAAAAATGATTTTAAAATATAAAAAGTTTTTTTAAAAAGAAATAATATTTTTTAATATTTTAAATTTAATTTATTTATATTTTAAAGAATAGGATAAATATAATGCAATGTAATGGAGAAAAAGAAATTAATTTTCATAATATATCAAAAATAACCGTAAGTGGAGGAAATAAAGAAAAAAATGAGTAACTTATCAAATTTTAAATAATTAAATAATAGAGTATCAAACAAAATAACAGAAATAAAAAAAACAATGAATCCAAAAGTACAAAATATAATGAATTTGTTGTGTAATATTTCAAATAAATTATCAGAAAATAAAAATATAAAAGAAATAAAATTATCAAAATTTAAAAGAGATTTTTTAATTGATTATAGTTTAAATCAAACTTTAATTTTTCAACCATCAATAGAAGATGATGATTTTTATTTTAAAAAAAATGTTTTAATGTCAAAGGAAGAAATAAATGAATTACGACAAAATTTATTAGGTAATAAAACAAATAGATTTAACAATGAAAATCCAAATATTAATATTAATAATGAAAATAATAAAAATTTGGTTTCATATAATAATGGCAAAATAAAAATTCAACAAGAAGAAGAAGAAGATAAAAAAATAGAAAATAATAATGATTTAATTAAATTAAATTATAATGTAATATTTATTTATTCATTTTATAGATGTTATCAATAATAAAGAAATTATTAATTAATTCTAATTTAAAAATAAGTAAACAATATGATAAACATGAAAAAAAATATTGGTTTTGTATATTAAAATGTACTTATATTATAACCGTTAATAAATTAAATGATAAAATAACTGAAATAAAAAGAATAAAAGAAAATAATAATTCTTATGATAAAATATTAAAATCAGATATTTTAATTTCAAAAGAATTAAATATTATAAAAACATTTTTGGAAAGTCAATATAAAAAAAATAACTATAACGATTAAAAAAAATTTTTATTTTATTTTTATATTTATTAAAAAATTTTATATTTAAATAAAAATTTATATGCATTTCCTATCTACAACACTTGAGCCATGCTCTTCATATTCTTCTTTTTTAATACTAATTTCATTAAAAGTTCCTAAAGAAGAAAGTATACTTGCACCTAACCAACAAGCATTACATCTATCTTCTTTTTTAGGATGTTTTGAAACTCTTACATTTGTTGTATGACTTACTTTAGGTATTATACCATCTTTTATTTTATTACATATATCTTCTGAAATTAAAGTATTTCCACCATATAAATAAATATTTGACATTAATTCTTTTTTTATATCTAATGTAACTTGATTTACTGAATTAAAAATTATTGTACTATAGTCATTTATATCATTTGAAAACATTAATTTTTCATAATTATCTCTTTCACTTTTTAATAATTCAATTTTTCTTTTATCTGGTAATATATATGTTATACTATTATTTTCTTCATTTAAATTAATTATATTTTTTTTTATATCTGATATAAATTTATTAGATATAAAATTAGATTTAGAAAGTAAACCAATTTTTCTTTCTATATTTTTCTTTATTTCATTATTTATATATTTCCCATTTATTTCACTATTAACTTTTGCATTTTTTATTATTAAACCATCATGCACTGGAATTGCAGTTGTATGATTATGACCACTATCAAACATTAAACAAGTAATTTTTCCAAAGGAAAAAGAAGATAAAACTGGTGTATTACAAGTAAAAAAAGAAGGTATAGAAAATTTTTCAAATAAATACTCTATTAAATTTCTTCTTATTTGTTTATTTTGAATTATAGGTTCAGAAAATAAAAAAGGATGAAGAAAAAGATTATCATCAATTATTGTTTTTGTAATTATTACATTTTCAAAATAAGATTCAAAATAATTAAAATTTGTAATATTACCATCTTCATTTTGATTCATTAAAGAAAAAATATTTGAATTTGGATTATTTGAAGCTTCTAATAAATCTACTTCTGAAAATAATAATTCATTTTCATCTTTAATTATTGCATTTGGAGTTAATGTAAATAAAGGGGAATCATTTCCTGAAATTCCTATTCTATAATTATAAGAACCTAAATCAAAAATAATTGATGTAATTTCTTCTCCTTCAGACATTTATTTTAATATTTTATAACATTAAAAAATTATTTTTAAATTTTTATATAATATTAAATTTTAATTTAAAGTTTTGAGGAAAAATAAAATTAAGAAGAAGAAAAAATTTTTTTTGGCTTATTTATATCTCTTTTAAATTTGATATAACGAATCCTATCTAAACGATTTTTAAGTAAGTTTTCATAATCTAATTTTTCCTGATAATTAATAAAGTCATTATTATTATCATTAGAGGAAATATTTATTTTTGAATTATTCATATTTCTTTTTATAGTTTCTAATTTATTATTAATAGCATGAAGTTCGTAATCTTTAATTTTAATTTTGGTTTCAAGATCATTTATTTTATTTCTGTAACGTTCTATATCATTTGCTTGACCATCAATAATTTCTTCTAAATTATTTCTTATTGTATTTATAGTTTCTATTTGGTGTTTATAATCAAAATTATTTTGCTCTAAATTTAAAACCTGTTCTTTCAATAAATTAATGATATCTCTTGAATTATCTAATTCTTTTTCTTTTTCTATGATTTTGTCAGAATAAATTTTATAATTTCTTAAAATTACTTTTTTATAAAACAAAAAAAAATTAGTAATAAAATATGTACATTTTCCATTTGTATTTTTTGCCAAAAGATTTGTATAATCTTTTAATAATTTATCAAATAAATCTAAAAATTCATTATTAATACTATAATCTGAATTAGAAATTGTTATTTTTTTATTAAATTTTTCTAAAATTGCCTTAAAAATATCATATTGATAAATATCAGAATTTTTAATTATATCACTTTCATTTGCAAATAACTCCAAATATTTTATAAAATCATTATAAAGGTCATGATAAGTTTCATTTAATGAATTTAGAAAATTTTTAAATAAACCTGTAATATAGGATAATTTTTTCATTTTTGAAATAATATTTAAGTTAAAACTATGTTTAGTGGAATGAAAAGTGGGTAAATTATTATTCATATTATTCATATATGAAAAATATGGTCTTTGTGATGATATTAATTTATTTTTTAATTCCTCTCTTATATTTAATTTTAATTGATCTTTATCAAGGGAATGAACTATTAATTTTTTTTTCTTTTTTCCACTAAATTTTTCTCCTATTGAATGATCAAAAGATGTATTTAGAGATGTATAAAATGTTCTTCTTAAAGTATTACTTATTTTGTCTCCATTATTCAAATATTTAAGAAAATTAGATTTTTCTGACATGAAAAAGAATTAATATTATTTTTATCTAATAAAAAATAATTTACTTATATTTTTGTTAATGTAAAAATTATAATCTTTTTAAACTTAAATATTTTAAAAAAATTTAAATATTAATTTTATTATTTTCTTATAAACATTAATAATAAATTAATGATTTTAAATAAAAAATTAAAAACATGAGAATAACTCAAAATTAAATACACAATCATTATCTTTTCCCATTTTTTTCTCAAATAATATAATGAAAATAATAAAAATTAAAGCAAAAATCCATTTAAATAACAAACACCATATCCCCATATATAACCAACCAAATTGTGTATTATAATATGAATAGCACCAAGCAATGCAATAAAATGCAAAGAAAAATGTACTTCCAAATATTATAAGAAAAGCAATAAATTTAAATTCATTGTTGTTTTCTAATTTTTGATCTTTTTCACGATATGATAAAACAAAAATAAATCTTATTAAAGATGTTAATAACATTGATATAAAAATGGATAATAATATATATTGAAATTCATGTTTTAAATGATATGAAAATTTATTTCTATCTTTTGCAAAAATTTTTTTTTCTATTCTTTCTTCATTGAAAAATAAAGCATTAAATCCAAAAATACATGAAATATTAAAAAGGAAAATAAAATGGTTTTTTAATAAAGGATATTTTTCTGAATATTGACTTAGATTTAGTAAAGGATGATTTTTAAGACATTTTTGCCATATATAATTCATTAAAGATTCATTATTTATCTTTTTATTATCTTTCTGATATATTGCTTCTTCTGTTTCCTTTATTATTACATTTATCTTTCCATCATTAAAAGAGTTATTTATATTTTGTTCATTTCTTTCATTATCTTCTAAACTTTCATCAATTGATTCATATATTATTTTAATTTGTTCAGTTTTATTTGTTTCTATATTTTTATTTTCTTCATTTTCATTTTTAGGTGGATTTGAAGTCAATTGTTGTTCTATATTTTTTTCTTTAATATTATATAAGATTTGATTCACTATTAACAATATGATTAAAAAAATAATAACAAATGAATATATATAAAATGCAATATTTTTTTGTAAATTTTTTATTTTATTATAACATTTAAACGGAAGATTATAGATTTTTGTATTATTAAAAGATTTATTAATTTCATTTAATAATATATTATTTTTTTGATCTCCAGTACAATTAAATAAAACTTTATTTGTTTCATTATGAATTTCAACAAATGAACAATATTTAGAATTAAAACTTATATTTTGATAAACTTTATTTCTTCTATATTTTTGTGTTAAATCATAATCAAATTTATCATTTATATAACATGGATCATTAAATGCTTCATCACTTTCATTATAAATGTTAATTCCTTTAATTTTATAACTATTAAATAAAGAATAATTATAATTCAATGATAAAGCAGGTACATATGTTTGATAATTAGTATATTTGCATTTTTCTAATAAATCTTCATCTATATTTTTTGAATGAGATGCAAAAATATTTATACCTAAAGAACTTTTATTATAAAAATTATAATTTTCAATATATGACATTATTTTATTTGGGATTGAAGTGATAATGATAATATCATTATCATCATTAATACAATCAGTGAAATTGATAAGACTAATTGTACTATTTGGAAAATGTTTTAAATAAGAAAATAATTCATTAAATGCACTTTGTCTATACCAAATAAATGAAATTAACCCAGTATCATCTGAAAATATTTTATAACCTTCTTCAGGAAGTCCTGTTTCAACAGCACCATTAACATTTATTTTATGTGCATTTAATAATAACTTTTCAATATCATTATTATTTTCTTCTAATCTTCTTCCTTTAGTAGAATATAAATTTATACATAAAGATAATTGTATAAAATAAAATAAATTTTTTATTTGACTATATTCCATTAATTCAATAGTACGATAAGTATATATAGAAAAATTATTCATTGCATCATTAAAATTTGAAGGAATAAAATCAGTAGACCTTTCAATTAAACTTAAAGTACTTTTAATTTGAGCAACTAAATTAGGATTTGAATAATTAAAATCATCATTACCATAAATATATCTATTAATAGATTCTAAAGGATATTGAATATTAGTAATACTACTATTAAATTCACAAAATAATCCTTTATATTCATCTTTACATTTACATTTCATCCAAATAGTATCACAATCTATATAATGATCTTTTACACACAATGCTCTACAAATCATTGATTTATCTTTTATTGATTTTATAATTGGATCATCTGGTAAATAACATACTCCTTTATATTCAATTGTACCTTTAGCACAATTTTCTATGCAATAATCAATTCCATTTCTTTCCTCTTTTTCATAACAAAAACCACACCAATGTTTTTCATTTGCTCTAACTGCATAATTAATTGAAGAATCACATCTTTCTGAACAAATTCCTTCTTGATAAAATAAATGTGTTTTAGATGTCTCATTACAAAATTTACAACTTGGGTTATTTTCATTATTAGAAATCCTAATTGTTGGTGCTGAACATTTTATTTTTATTATATTTATATTTTCTCTATATACTATTTTTTTCCCACATTTATTTTCACATGATAAAGAATATGAACCTTGTTCAACATTCATTAATGAAAATTGTAAAATTATTAATTTTCTATTGTTTAAATTGAATTTTGGATTAGATGAAAGAATTTGTGATGGAGAATTTATATTTGTTAAAATACATTGTTTAAATTCATCTTCTAAAATATTATCTTCAAATAATACTTTTAATTGTTGAATTGAAATACCTTCAATTAATTTTCCTGATACTGATGCAATATTTGTATATATTTCATTTGTTTCAATTTTAATTTCATTTTCTTTATTTGTTTTTATAACAATTGTCGATTTTGGGGAATTATTATTTGAAATTTTAAATTCACATGTATAATGATTAAATGAATGATCAGTATAATTTCCACAACCTAAATTTAAAACTGAATTATACTTAAATTGGATTAAATTTGTATAAAATTTTGGAGTATCTAATTTAAAAATTAATGATCCTTGATAATTATTTTTACAAAAAGTTCCGGATGATTCATAAGTAAATATATAAATATATCTTACCCAAAATCTAAATTTGATTTCTAGTATTCCTGCTTCAATATTTTTTATTAAATAATTACAATTAACTAAATTATTTTTTGATTGTTCTATTGAGCATTTTTTATTATTTGGATATGGATTTAATTTAATTTCATTAATTTCTATATTATTAACCTCACTTTTATTGAATTCTAAAGTAAATAGAATATTTTGTAGAGTATCATTTGATTTATCTATATATGTAATGTTATCTGATTTTAAAATAAATGGTGATTTTTGAATATAAATTTTTTGATTTAATTCATTATAAATGTTAATTTCTGTATCATAATATTCCATATTATTTCTATAAATGAAAAAAGAATAAATATAATCTTCTTTTACTTCTAATTTAAAAGAAAATGAATTTTTACTATTTATAACAATATCTTTTTTCTCTTCATTTTTATCTTTGTTTGATTTAATAATAATATGCTTTAAATTTGACATATAAAAATCTTCATTTGTATTTTCAATTGTTATTGCTAATATACCAGGATAAATTTTATCTGTTTCACTAGGTTGTATTATAGAAAAATATGAATCACTAATAGTGTTTGATATAAAAATAATATTTGTTGTATTATAATTTCCAAAATAAAGACTATAATTTCCAAAAATTAAAATACTAGTTGAAACTCTGCAATTTATTCTTTTTTCAATATACGGAGTAGTTTCACATATGAAAGGTACTATACTTGAAGTTGATTGTATCATAGGTATTATACCAAATAAATCAAAATTACAATCAACATTATCAACATAAATATAATCTTTATAAAAAAAGTTTGAGATTGAAAAATTACTATAAGTTATCCCTGATAAAGAGTACAATTCTAATTCATTATTTCCTATTTTTAAAAATATTTTAAAAGTATATGTTCCATTTAATAATAAAATACTTTCATCTTCAAATTGATATTTATCAATACTTTCATTATATTTTAATTGGAAATATTCATCTTCTTTACCATCATCATATAATCTTGATGTTAAATTCTGGTTTGTTAATAAAATTTTTTCACTTAAAGGAATTAATTTAATTTCAAAAGGTTGTCCTGAAAGAATACATTTTGTATCTATTTTTGAATTAAAGAATGAATCATTTTCTGAAAATACCATTTGATAAATATTTTTAATTGAATATTTAAAATTTGATTTTAAATATGTATATGCAAATACATATTTACCATGTTTATTTATTCCCTTTATTGAGTATATATTACCTGATTTATTTAAATAATTATCATCATTATATTCATCATCAGTTGAAATTTTATAATATATTTTATCAATATATTTTATACCATTACCAGTAACTGTTAATTTAATATCTACATTTGGAGTATATTTTGAAATTAGTAACAGTTTAGATTCAACTTCAAATATTAATTCTGTTTTTTCTATTATTTTATTTATTATTTTTGTTTTATTATCATTAAAGTTATCATATTTATATGATTTTCTTACTATTGTATTAATTTTATATATTTCATTTTGATTAAAAATAGCTCTTATTATAATTGAATTATCTTTATTTAAAATAAATTGTGGCTCTTTATTTGAAGAAAATTCATGTTCTGTATTATTATCTTGATTTATAATGGTAATATAATCTATATAGTTCATATTAAAATTATTTGAAAAAATCATTATATCGGATTGAAAGTCTTGATTTGTAACACCAGGGAATAAGATTATATAATCACTTTCTTCAAATATATTATAAATTAATTTTTTATCATAAATTTTAAATTCAGTATAATATATATTAAAATAATCTTCCATTTTATTTTCAAAAATTAGGTTTTTTGTTGAACATAAAATTATTTCTTTTGCTTCATATTTAGTTAAATTACAATCTAATTCATATTTTTTATTATTAGATACATCTACAATATATAAATTATCAAATTTTGAATAATTAAATTCAAAATCAAAAACAATTTTATTTTTAAAATAAAAATTATCAGATAAAGGAGAAATAATAATACTAATATTTTCTTTCCAAACATAAAATTGAGCATTATTATGTTCTAAAATTATTAATTCAAATAGATTTTTCGGATTGATTTTTACTTTAGTTTCATCAGGCAAGAAATAAGTTCCATTTACATAATTAAATTTAAAGGAAATATTTTCTGATTTATCATTTAATAAGAATCCAATTTCAGATAAAGATAAATAATCAGAAAATTTATATGTAGTATTAATTGCAATAATTGGTGCATAATATAAAGATATATATATATTTGGGAGTTCGAAAATAAATAAATCTGTAAAATTTTTTTCTACTATAACAAATTGTTCAATAGGGAAATATTCATCCAATCTTTCATTAAAACGATATGCAAATTTATATAATCCTGTAGAATTTGGTATAAATGAATATTCATTATTTGTATAATTTAACTTATTAATATAAGTTGAATTGTTTAGTTGTATGACATATATTCCTTCAATTTTGTCTAATATAAATTCCTCATTTCCATAACCTTTAAGTATAGTTTTATTAAATTCATCTAGATTATTTCCTGAAGCATCATTATATAAAATAGAATCTAAAAAAATATATATATGATTAAACTCAAGTCTTGGATAATACATATTGGCTAATAATGAAATATTAATATTTTTGAAACAATCATCACAATTTTTTTCATAAAACATTTTCTTTCTTTGTAAAGACTTAAAGATAATAGGCTTATCTTTTTTTAAAGTAAAAGTGATATTTATTTCTGATAAAGAATTGTTTGTTTCATTAATATATTTTTCAATAATAAAATCATTATATTCTTCATTTGTATCATATGATTCAAAATTAAAATTTTCTAATTCATTTAATAAAAATTCATCACTTTTTATTGTAATATTATTAGTGCTTAAATATAATTCTTTTTTTAAATTTATAAAAATTTCAGATTGATTTAAAGGTTTTGAAAGAAAAAAATTATTTGAAACAATATTGTTACCAATAATTAAAAAATAATAACCAGGTTTTTTTTCTTTTAGAATTTTTCCATTATTTAAATCTATTAAAGAACATTTATAATTATTATCATCATTTATATAATTATCTTCACAATCAATTGAAATTGAATATTGTTCAGATATTGAATAAAATGTTATATCATTTCTGATTATATTATCATTTATTTCCTCCATTTCATTTTTCTTATAATATAATTCATCAAAAATTTCTATTGGTCCTAATTCATGTATTTCTTCCTCTTCAAAATCATATAATGAAATTTCCATATTATATTCTATTTTTGGAGCATCTATATAAATAAATTTTTCACTTGAATAGTTATAAGGTGTTATATAAAATATTTCTGTTGGCTCAATCATAGTTAAATTTTCAGATGTTCTAAAAATTATGTAAATTTTATAAAGACCTATGTTAAGTCGAGTAATGGGAATTGTTATTGTTTCATTAGAATTATTGATTATAAAATTTTTTATTATAATATCATCAAAATTAAAAGACATACTCTCTTCATGTACTTTTCTTAAAATAATTTTTTGAATTGTATTAATTATTTCTTTTTTTTCTTTATATTTTGCAATAATATTTATTGATTTGTCTTTAATATCCTTTTGATAAATAAAATTAGGACTAATAGATGTTATAGTAGGTTCATTTTTTACTAAAATATTAAATGAAGAAGGTAAATCAATATTATAAATATTAGATTTGTCACAATTTATATAACGAGTAATAAAATATTTATTTGTTGGAAAATAATTAGAAAAATAACATTCAATAGCATTCCCATTATTATAACACATTTCAGTAAAATATAATTTAAAAATATCTGTTGGATTAAATGTTGTATTAAAAACAAAATACAATGAATTAATTTCAGAATTTCTATGAATAACTTGAATATCATAATAAAATTCAGAATTAGTATCTATTCCAAGATATGGGTCATACAATTCTAATGTTTCATAAAAAAAATTACTATTATTTCCATAATATAAGGTATAGGGAAATATTTTTAAGCCATAAACATTTTTATTTAAATTTGTATAAACATATGAATAAGTATATGAATTCAATTCTACATTATTTAATTTTCTCTCTAATAAATAATCATTATTATTAATAGATAATGCAATATCAACATTATTTAATGAATTAGGTAAATAAACTTCTATTTCTATTAAATTATTTACATAATTGTGTTCTGGCAAATATTGGATACATTTATTAGAAATTGAATATAAAGCTATATAGATTTCTCTAATTTCTTCTTCTTTTAATGAATTTTCTTCTTCATTTTTTGTTTTATATATTAATTGATATTCTTTTTGATTAATTAATTTTTCATTTAAAATAAATGTAATTAAATATTCATTTGTACCTAATTCAATTATTGAATTAATATTATATATTTCATTTTCTGTTTTTAATAATAGTTTTTTATTTTCATTTAGATTTAATCTAACTCTGAATGGAATTTCAATTTCAAAATATTGAATCAAAACTACAGGGTCTAAAATAATAAAATCAGTAACTTCTAATTCAAAAGTATCAATTAATTCTAAAAATTCTATATAAAAAGTATAATTCACTAATTCATTATTTATTTCAAAAGGTAAATTTATCACTAATTCATCAAAATTTAAATTACTTTCAATTTTTTCATAATATATTTGATTTAATTCCTCTTCATTAGTTCCGTTTTTATTATATTTTATTATTTGAATGTCTTTGGATTTATTTTTTTTTAATTTTATAGAAAATGATGGATTTTTTGAATTTGTTAATATATATACTGTTTTGGTCATAATTATATTTTCAGATAATTTTCTATTTATTTCAGTTTTATTATATTTCAATAATGTTTGATATTGAATATTATTTTGATCTGATTTTAAATTTTGGTTGACTAGTTTAAAACTCATTTTATCATTTTCCAAAATTGATTTTAAATTAATGATTGGAATTATTTCACATAAAAATAAACAAAAAAATGTAAACATTTATTTATTTTTATTTATTAAAAAAAAGAATACATTTAATACACTTTTTTATCAATTTTCAATTTTTACCTAAATAAAATATTAAATAATTTTTTTATTCAATAAATATTTAATACATATTATTTATATGAATTAAAATTATTATTTTTTTGATAAAAATTTATTTTTACAAAAAAACAATTTTTAAATGAAAAATTTCAATATCAATTTGCCAACGATTATTTTTATAATAAAAAAATAAATTATTTTCTTCTAAAAAAACTTTTTTTTTAAAAACATTATTTATTTTTATTTCTATTAAAGAAAATGAGTTTGGGTCTTTTTATTATTTAATTTCTTATTTTGTTTTTGATAAAAAATAAAAATTAATTATGTAGTTTTCTTCTTTTTAAAAAAATTAATAATATAAATGGAATTAAGGAAAAAAGAATTTAATAATTTCTATTTTAATAATCATAATAGAAATAACATAAATATGAATAATTTACAGAAATTTGATTTAGGAATTAATAATTTAATTTCAGAAGAGCATAAAAAAGAAAAACAAAATAATAAAAATACCAAATATATAATAAATAATAATCAAAAAAATACATTTGAAAATTTATTAAATCAAGAAGTAGACCAAATAAATAAATTAAAAAATGATAAATATAATTTTAATCATTCATTTATTCAATTACAAATAGATCCAAATTCTAAAAATGAAAAATTAAATTCTCAAATAACAAATATGAATGACAAATTAGTAATAAATAAAAATAATGAAAATGATAATATTAATTTAAATGATAATAACTATTTGAAAAATTCAAATTTAATTAAAAAAGGATTTGAGACAGAATTAGTAAAATTAAAAATAAAAATAGAAGAAACTGAATTAAATAGCAATCGTGTAATATTTGAAAATAAAACTTTAAAAAGAGAAATACAAAATCTTAAAGATAAACAAGAAAATGAAATGAATATTTTAAAACAATTTCATCAAAAAGAAATTCAAAGTTTTAAAGAACAAATTGATAATTTAAATGAAAAATTATATAATACAAAATCAAATATACACAATTATAATAAATTAAATAAAAATGATATTAATTCAAATCCAAATTTAGAAAATAAAATAAATGAATATGAACAAATGATAAATAATTATAATGAAGAAAATTATAATTTACAAAAAATAATTCAAAATTTAAAAATAGAAACTAAAAATAAGGATTTAATAATACAAAATAAAGATAAAATAATTGAAAAATTAAAAATTAATTATGAAGAAAAAATTCATAACTTAAATAATAAAATATTATTGAATAAAAATAATGAATATAAAAGAGAAAATAAAGATAATGAAATTATTAAAAAAATAAAAGGGTTAGAGAACGAAAATGAGAAATTAAAAAAACAAAATTCTGAATTAAAAATATATTATAAAAAAATAAATCAAGATATTGCAGAAGCAAATAGGATTTTTAATAAGAAAAAAATTGAATTTTATGAAATAAATTTAGAAAAAGAAGATAAATTAGTGAAATATAGAGAAAAAATAAGAATGTTAAAATCAAAAATTGATGAAATGTCCAAAGAAGAAATTGGATTAAATCATAAAATAAATACAATTTATAAAAATAATAATATAAATGATGAAATTAATTCTCATCCAAAATACCTTTCTTCAACCTATAATCCATCAAAACCTATAAATTATAATTTAAATAATTTTCAAAATGATATTTATATTACAAAAAATAAATCAAATAGTTTAATTAATCAAATTAAATAATTTGATTTAATTAAATAAATTTAGTATTTGAAATATTTTTATAGATTTAATTAATTAAAAAAAAATATAAATTTTTTGAATATTTTATTTTTTTATTTATTTTTTCTTTATATATAATCATAAAGAAAAGAAAAAATTCATGTTTTTTAATAATAAAAATTATATAACTATTTTTTTAATTATTTCCATTAAGTATATTTCCATTATTCAAAATCTTATCTAATCTTTTAATATATTCACCATTTAAAATAAAATTAATTTCCCTTTTCATAGCTGTTATAAATCTTGAATATGGAATTGAATTAATTTGCATTGATTTACCTGGGTTATGTTGTTTATCAAATGGATCTTCAATAGAAAAAGCAATATTATCTGATTTATTTTTTATACATTCATTTAAATCTCTATTAATTGAAATTATTTGATCATTATCAAAAAAATATGAATAATATTCAAAAAATTTAACAAGTAAATTAACAGCACTTTCCTTATTTTCTAATCCTTTATTTATTTTATTCATATATCCTTTAATTTTATTTAAATCTTCTTCATAATAAATATTAGTTTTAATGTATTCACCATTATGATAATATTTATATAAATTTTCTTTATTGATATCTATTTTTTGTAGGTTTGGAAGTACTCTTGGCTCAACTACTTTTTGAAGAAAATGAATTAATAATAATAAAAGTGCATAACTACTTAAAAATTTGTCAGGAGCTCCATGAATTTTATTTATTTTAGCCCAATGTTTAATATATAAACCTAAAATATGAAATCTTTGATCAAATAATGAATATAATCTTATTAAATTTGTATTAAGTATTGGTAACATATTATGTACACATATATCAATCATAAATTTAGTTTTATTATCTATGACTCTTAATAATACATATCTCCCTGTTCTATGTGTTAATTTGTGTTCTGCATATTTTTTATTTATAATTTCTTCTTTTATTTTTTCAAAATATTGGTCAAATTCTAATATATTACATCTTGGAACAATACAAATATCAATATCACCTGAATCTATTAAGAAATTATTCATATATGAACCATACGGTTTTATTTTCCTTATTACTTTTTCTTTTATTAAACTTTTTTGAATTATTTTTTTATATTTTTGAAAAAGATATGAGTAAAGATCTCTTTTTTTATTAACATTATAATTAATTCTTTGATATAAAGGAATTAAAATTTTATTTTCAAAATTGACTAAATTATTCCAAATATTTGCAGGATTTTCTATTTCTTCAATTTTCAATTGTAAATATTCTCTCTTTAATAAAGCATCTCTTCCTCTAATAAAAAACTGTAAATTATTCATCATATAATTGGTCAAAGTCATTTTAATATTAAGATTTTGTTTATAAAAAATAACTTTATTAATAAAATCTTGATCAAAAATTGAAGTATTTCCTCCAGGAAAACCATTAGAATAATTAACAAAAGAAGGAATAATAACTTTTTTATTTTTTAATGCTGTAAAATCTTCACTTAATTTATTTTTTATGACACCTAATAAAGTAGCATCAACTTCTTTGGCTGCATTAGTATAAATATTTCCTTTATTTTCACTTAAATTTTTTACATCTTTATTTTGTTCTTCAAATAATTTTTTTTGTTCTTCTTCATCAACAATTTCTTTTTGTGCTTGATGAATTATTGTATCTAAATCTATTTTATCTTTAATAAACTCTTCAATTTTCTCTTCATAACTTTCTTGTTCTAACTCTTGTTCATTTTCAATAACATTTTTTATAATTTCTTCTTCAATTTCATATTCAATATCTTTAACATTAATATCATTTACTAAATCATCATCATCTTCTGATTCAGTTTTATTATTATTTAAATAATATTGTTCTCTTTCATTTGTTCCTAAGCTTTCACTAATAAATTGATTAAATTGTTGATTTATTTCTTCATCATTTGGCATAGAATCTGAAGATTCTTCATTTTCTATTTCATCTTCTTCATTTTCATTTATAATTCCATGGTAATTTTTCATTGGAAGATTTTCATCTGATATTATTATTTCTGGATTGTTTGTTGGTTCTGGAGATGGTGTTAAAAAATTTCTATTAAAATTCATTAATTCTATTGGTCTTGGCTTTAATATTTCTTTTTCTATTATTTCTTCATTTGAAATTTTTTTTTCAATATTAATGTTTTTATTTTCTGATAAATTATTTTCATTTATTTCTATTGGGTTTTGATTATTGTTTTCGATTATTTGTTCTTTATTTGGTTCTGTCATACTTTCATTATTTATATTTTTTTCAATTGTTATTTTTTGATTATTTTCTTTTATTATTTCTATATTTGTTGTGTTATTTTCATTCTTTTTTTCTTGATTTGAATCATTCATATTTCCATTTTCTTTTTCTATATTATTGTTATCTTTAATTTCTTCTTTATTTTGCTCTTGTTTTTCTTCAGTTTGATTTTGAGTTTCTTTATTTTCTATTTTTTTTTCATCTTGAACATTTGGAACTTCTACTGCAATTGATGGATTTTGTATGGGATAACTAACTTCTTTTGCTTCTGCTGAATATTTATTTTTAGGTAAACTATCTATTTCAACAAAATCTCTTTTTGGTTTTCCAGAATTTTGAAAATATTGTTTATTTCTTCTATTATAATAACCATTATCAGAATTATTACCAGATTGAATATTATTTTGATTAGTATAATAATTATTATGATAATGATTTTCTCTATGTTGATGATAATTATAATGCATACCTTTATTATAAGGATTTTGTTTATAACTTGAATTAGGATTATGATAATATTTATTTAAATACTTATCAGAATTATTTGTATTAATAGAATTATTAGTACTACTATCATCTTTATATTCAAATTTAGTTTCTTTATTTTTATTATCATTATTTTCTTTTGGTTTTCTAATAATTTGAGGAATATTTGTTAATGATGGACCTGAACTATTATTATTACTTGTATTATTATTTATATTTGTTTCTTCTTTTGTTTCTTTTTGAATATTCTCTTTATTTAATTCTTCATTTTGAATTACTGAATTTGGAATTGGAACTTCAACTAATAAAGTACCACCTCTTTGTTTTGGTATTTTTTTATTTTTTTTATAATTATAATTATTAATATTTTGTTGAATAATTTGTGAATTTATATTTCCAGAATTTCTATGTCTATAATCATTATTATAATATCCTTTTCCTTGATTAGAAACTACAGATTGAATTACTTCAATTGAATTATTTTTCTTATCATCATAATTTTCATTATTATTATCATTGAAATAATTCTTTTCAGAAGAATTAACTTCATATTCTTTTTCTTCACTTTCAAAATATTTTTTATTATAATAACTACTATTATAAGTATTATTTCTATAAGGATGTCTTGTATGAAATCTTCTAGAATCATTATAATAATTAGTATTATAATCTTCTTCATAGTAATGTTCATTATCATAAAAATTTTGATTATAATCATATAAATTATTTCCAGTATTTGAATAATTTTTATAATCAGAATAATCATTATATGAATCTTCAAAATAATTTCCTTGATTTTGTCTCTGTTTCTTATATTTAATACTTAAAGATTTCATATCTTGTAATTTATTTTGTAACTCAGTTCTTTTAGGTTCATCAATTCTTCCTTGAACAACATAAAATAAATTTTGCATTTGTTTAAACGTTTTTTGTTCAAATTTCCCACCTTTTGTAACTAATTGTAAATTAGCTTCAATCATTTCTGCTAAACTTCTTCTGTCACCAAAATATAAATTTTGAAATGTTCTTTTTTTTAAATAAATGACTGTCATTTCTGTATATTTAATTTTCTTAAGAATTGTATCTTTATATTCAAAATTACTTAAATTTTGCACATTCTCAGCTATTTCGTTCATATCATTTAATAAATGAGTTAGAGTTTGATTCTGCATAAACAAATTTAATGTATCAACAAATTTTAATGCATAAATGAAATTATCAATTTCTTCATTTGAATATAAATTATTTTCAAATTTTGTTTTCTTTTTGAAATTTTGAAATATTTTATTTAGGTTTATTATATTTTTATTAATTTTGAAATCCATTTCATCTTGAGTTTGTATATTTAATATATCCTCTATTTTATCAAGATGATATGAATTTATTCTGAAATAACTTTGGTATTGATTATTTGGGTTATCATCTTGTCTACTCATATTATATAAAATAAATTTTTAATCTTCTTAATATAATTAATTAGAAAATTAAAATTTGATTAATTAATAACTTAAATTATATTAGAAAATAATAAAAAATTTAATATTAACATTCACTTTTTTTTATTTAGTTAAATGAATAAATTACCTTTATAATTATTTAATCACTTTTTTGAATTTTTTTCTTTTTCTTTCCTTCATTTTCTTTCTTCTGTAAAATTGAAGGAGGTAAACTTAAATCAACATTAAGAATATTATCCAATAAATAATTAATAACTTTATCTTTATTATCTTTATGTTGTTGTCTCATTAATTCAACATCTTTTTTAAAATCAGCATCCATTTGTTCAAAATAATTTTTAGTTACATTTAACTTTTCTTTATCAGCTTCTAATTTATCTCTTTGTTGCATTTCATAATTTTTAATAGTCTCTTGAGCCTCTTTTCTAGCTTGTTTTAATTTTTCATCTTTAAATTTTTTTGCTTGTTTAATCTCATTATTCATTCCATTTTCTTGTTCTAAAAATTTTTTATACCAATCATTGAAAATTTCTTCAAAACTTTTTGGTCTATCTTCAATCATTTTTTTTATAGTATATATAATATATATTTATAAAATAAAATAAAAAGTAAAAATAAATTAATATATATCTCTCAATTAATATTTAAAAATGTCATCTGATATAAAAGACTTGAGAGTAGATCAATATGATAATGCTAGAAAAATAATGTATCTTGCTAAAGAAATGTTATTATCATCCGAAAAAATTAATATTAAGGCTACTACAAATTCTGCTGATATTGCTGCTAGATCTGCTGAAAGTTTAGTAAGATTTGGATATGTTACTTATGATAATATTAAAACAGAAACAATTATTGAAAGAGAAAGAAAAAGGGTTAGATTCATTATTACTATTAAGAAAACATCGAATTTCGAAAAACTTTATAAAGAAAATGAAGAATTAAGAAAAAAGAAAGAAGAAGAAAGAAAAGCTAAAGAAGAAAATCAATAAAAAATAAAATTTTGTTTTTGAATATATTATTTAAATTAATTATATTTAAATAATATAAAAAATTACATTTCAAAAATTAAGAATCTTTATATTATAATTTTAATTATATTTGTATTTATAATTGTTATTTAACTCCATTAATTCATTTTTTAATCTACTTTAATCATTGAATAAATTTTTACTAAAAAGAAAAAAGTACAAAAAACTCCTAAACTTCCACATATTAAAAATATAATAGAAGATAAAATTCCCATTGCACTAAAGTAAATTAAAATAGTAGTAAATCTTGTTGTTTTTAAATACTGGAAATAATATATAGAGTAACCAAAAAAATAAATAGTAGGTGAAGCACCAATAAAAAAACTTTTCCACCACCAATTATAATCACCAAAACATAAACAAATAAAACAAACAATAATTGAAATTTCAGATGATATAATAATTAAAACTAATAAAGCAAGCCATAAAAAACCAAATAAATAATAAATTTGATCTCTCCATAATGATGCCATTAAATATAAAAATTCTACAAAAATTGCAGCAAAAGGAATTAAACCAGTAACCCAAACTAAATATTTTATTTTAAAATACCATGGTTTATTTGGAATTGTAGTAGGACATGGATTTATTCTACAAGGGAATTTATATATTTTTTGTTTTATACCAAAAAATGAACCTATTAAAACTAAAGGTGATAAACAACATAACCATATTAATAATAATGAAAATATTTCTGAAAAAGTCATAGCACCATCTGATCCTTCTACAAAAAATAGAAAGTTAATTACAAGAAACATTAAATATAATAATGCTGGATAAAATAATGATGTTAATAATGCATTTTTAAGCCAACTTTTTCCTTTAAACATTTTATACATTCTAGAACTTATATAACCTCCTACAGTCCCCATTAAAGTAAAACTAATTAGCATTAAAGTAATTAAACTAGCCCTTGATTCTGGTTTAAGAGTTCCAATTATAAATATTAATAAAGATATAAAAACCATAGAAAATAATTGAAATCCAGTTCCTACTAAACAGCATAACATCATTGTATTAATTGGTCTTCTAAAAACATCATTACATACTTGTTTCCATCCTACCTCATCAATCAATTCATCTCCTGTTACTTTAATATTATAAATATCTATATCTTTTTTTATAGCTCTACAAAAAATAACAATAATAACAAAAGTAAAAATTAATATTATTAAATTTGAATTTAATAAACCAAACCAATGAATATCACTTTGTAAATGAAGATATCTATCCCATCTTGAAACCATTGTTAAATTTGATTCTTCAAAAATAACATCATATGTAAAAATTACTGATGTATTTTCTTGAAGAACTTGAGGAATTTGTGTCATTTCATATTGATAAAAATTTTTATTCTTTTCACAAACTAATTCATTTATATTAGGATGTTGTAATGATGAAGGATAAACTGAAAAACCAACAATTTCATATAAATCATTTTCGTCATTATTTATTTTATGAACATCAACTTTAAAAGAAAAGTGATTATAAATAAATATTGTTTCATAATCATGTGGATTATAATTGATTCCAAATGGAATTCCTCCAGAATAAAAATATTTGGTTATATTTTCATTTGTATCAAAATATGCTCTTGCAGCAGGTAAATTATCTAAATATAAACTCATTGTATATGAATGTGATAATAACCATTTAAATTTATCTATAGTTTGTGAAGTAATATCTGCAACACATAAAACTTTACAATGTTCGTTTTTTGGAATTATTATTTCATAATTAGATTCTCTTATTTTATTTCCAGTTATAAGTTCTCCTAAATTATCATTTATTATTTTAGGATTTACTGGAGAACATAAATTTAAATAATCAAATCTAAATGGAAGATGGGTTACTATACTTTTTAATTGACCTAAACCTACATATTTTATTGTACCTTCTTGATTTGATGATTCAAAATATAATATTACTTGTTTTATAAGGAAAAAGATGACAAATTTATTTAATATTTTCATACTTTTAATGAGATAAAATAAAATAAATATATTTTAAATTAATTAATCTTTTTAAAATTAAATATTACAATTAATTTAATAATAATTATTATTTATTAATTATGATGATCAAATAATAATTAACCTCTTACAAAATATGTAAAATACTAATTAAAATAAAAAAAAGAAGTAAAATCATTTCAAAAAATATATAAAAATATTTAATAATGGAAAAATTTGAAAATAATAATTAAATTTATATTATCTATATAATCACCCAATAAATATTTATATAAAACATAAAACCGCCTTTTTTTAAAAACCAATAATTAGATTAAAAAAATAAAGCACTTTAAAATTCAATAATAAGACTCAAAATTATAAAACATTAAAAGAGAATAAAATAATTAAGAAGTAAAAAATAAAAATTGAAAATACTTAATTATAATTTTCTCTTGAAATTTCCTTCAATAAATCAAGGATACATAATTTTTTACCTTCAGTTTGAATATCATCTTCAATTTCATTTATAGAATCATCTTCATCAGTTGAATTAATTTCATTATCAGAATCACTATAAGAAATTGAAATTTCATCATCTGTATCTTTTTCATTATTATCTTGTAAAATAGATGTATCTTTTAATAAATTTCTATTTTTATTTAAGAATAAAGGAGAAGGTATAATTTCCTGAATTCTTTTTGGAATAATTGGTGAATTTAATAAAAAATCTAATTCATTTTTTTTATTTGATTCTTTAATATCTGAATTTGACATTTATGATTTTTAATAAATAGAAATCATGGGTATATTTATATAAAAAATAATTTTTTATAAATAAATATTATTCAATTTTTATTTAATTCATAAATTAAAAATGAGACAATTTCAAAGTAGTAATTCATCTTTATTAAATAATAGAAATAGTTATATTGATGAATTTAAAAGAGGAATATCTTCAGAACATTTTTATATAATTAAAAAGAATAATAATTCAACAAGAGAAAAAAGATGGATTAAATTATATAATTTAAATAAAGTAAGACAAAATAAATTAAATAAACAAATTGAAGAAAAAAGAAAAAAAGATGATGAAGATTTGATTAGTGAATGTACTTTTAGTCCAAAAATAAATAAAAATATTAGTTTAAATAATAGTTTTTCAATTATCAATAATGATAATTCAAAAAATGAAAATTTTTTTTCTTGTTTAAATTTATTTCAAAGACAAAATGTTTGGAATACAAAAAAACAAAATAAAATAAATAGCTTATCAAATTCACTTATTGAAAAAAAAATGAAAGAATGTTATTTTACTCCAGAAATAAATAATGATGATTATTTAAATAAAACAAAAATCAATCATAAAACAAGTAAATTATTAGAAGATCCTGAATCATATAATCAATATATTAAAAGACTTGAAAAAAAAAGAGAAATTGAAGAAATGAAAAAAAAAAATCAAAGAATGACTCCTGGTTCAGGTTATATTTGGAATAACAAACCCAAAAAATATGATTTAAGATATGATTATAGAAGTCATTCAAATACAAAAAAAATTTTACCAAGAAGTAAAAGTAGTAATATTTTAATTGTTAAAAATAAAAATAATAATATAAATATTAAAAGATATATAGATATTGATAAAAATGATTATTATGAAAAAGTATATTTAAAAAATAGTTTTAGTACTAAATATAATAATTGTAATCAAAATATTGATTTTAATTTTAAAGATAATTATGAAAATCAAAATAATCATTTATTTGAAAAACCTATTGAGTTTAATAAAGCTGTTAAAATTTTGCATAATGAATTGTATTCAATTCAACTTTTATCTAATGATTATTAAATATTTTTTTAAATTTAAAAAACTAAATAAAAAATAAAATTATAAATCAATAATTTATATTAAATAATATGTATTTTAAAATAATATATATATTTCAAATAGAAGATTATTTATTATTATTATTATTATTTATTTTTTTTTGTAGATCATCTTTTAAACTCATAAAATGAACAGCAAGTTTATATAAAGATTCACTAATTAATTTATGTTCTTCATTAACTCTAAATTTTTGTTCTTCATATGATTTTTTATAAAATTCTAAGTCTTCCCCTTTATCTTTCTCATTTTCTTCTTTTTCTTCTTTTAAATTTTTAATAATTTCTTCTTTTTGTAAATTTTGTAATTTTAAATTTTGAATTTCATTTTTTAATCTTATTATTTCTGCATCATTTGAATGATTATTAGAATTATAATTATTTACTATATTTGAATTTTTAGCATTTACTTTTTTTGGTAATGTATTTGAATTTTCTGTTTTTAATTTTTCATTTTCTTTTTGCAATGTTTTATATTCATTTATTAAATTTATTTTTTCTGTTAACATTTTTTCATTTAAATTTTTATGAGATATTAATTCACTTTTAAATTTATCTATTTCATTTTTATTATTTACTAATGTATCATGTAATTCATTTTCTAATTTCTTTTTTTCTGTAAGTAATTTATCATAATCAATTTTAAGTTTTTGAAAATTTAATTCAACTTTCTGAATTTCTAATTCAGCTTTTTCTTTTTCAATTCCTAATTTTTCATTTTCAATTTTTAACTTTTCTCTTTCTTGAATAAGTTCATTATATTCCTTTTCACTAATTTGTTTCATTTCTTCATCTGACATTAATTTAATATACTTATAAATAATAAATTAATATAATATATAAAATAATAAAAAAATAAATATTTATATAATTTAAGCAAGAAATAAAATATAAATAACACTAGCAAATATTATAATTAAAAATATTTTAAGAAGCAATTTCCTATTTCCTTTTACATTATCTAACATTTTTTTAACTTCCTGAGAACCTTTTTCAACATTATCATATGCAATATCAGTATTTCTACTAATATTATCAATCATTAATCCTTGTCCATAAACCATTTCTCCTATTCTTTTCATCATTGTAGAAACAGTACTCATTGTTTTTTCTATTGCCTTAACTTCTTCTAATCTACTTTCATAATATTTACTTTGTTTTTTTTCTTGAATTTGAGTATTATTTACATTTAATAAAACGTCATTTTCTTCATTTTTATTATTTTCATTTGAATTTACAAATTCATTATAATTTGATGTTGTTGTTCTTGAACGAGATAATTTTGTTTTTCTCTTTTCTACTTTTTGAATTAATTCACTTTGTTTTACTAAAAATTGCTTAAAATTATAAGTTAATTGACCAGTTCTTAAATTTAATATTTCTAATGAATTATTTATTGCAAATTTTTCATATTTATTTAAAGGGGTATTTTTTATATCTTTATTTTTTAACATTTTCATTTCATTTTCTATTTCTATTAAACTTCTTTGAATATTTGATGATGCTGATGAAAATTTTAAATGATGATCATTAAAAGCACTACTTTTTTTTGACATTGATGTTATTTGTTTTATATTATTATCAGCTTCATTAATTTGTTTAAGTAATCTTATACATTTATGCATTGGTGAATATTTTTCACATTTAAATGAAAAAGGTTTTATATCAGTTTTAATATTTGAAACATAATCATAAAATTCTTTAGTGACATTCATTTTTTCTTTAAAAAAAATATTTTATTTAAATGTTTTTTTTTTATTTTTGAGAAAAAAAAATAATATTATTTTGTTGAAAAAACTTATATACCATATACAAAATTTTTTATATCAATTATTTATAGAAGATGATACTTCAAATTTCCCTTCAACTTCTTTTCCATTTTGTAAAATATTAATGTAAAAAAAATGTAATTCTTCAGGAGTGTCAATACTTTTAATATTATGAATTTCATTTTCATTACTAACATTAGAATTAGAATTAATAGATTTAGAAATTTTTTTATGAAATGAACTTTGAGTAGAAACAAATTGTTCATTTGAATTAATACTATTAGCATTAATTAACCTTTTATCTTTTATAATTATATTAGAACGAGGAATATTTGGTGATTTTTCTTCTTTTACTCTTTTATATAATTGATTATAAATAATTTTAATATTATTTACAGAAGATGTTGATTGAGTTAAAGGATTATTTAATTGTTCACTTGATGCTGAATTTGTTGAATTATCTCTATTTCTTAATTCTTTTTTAAATATATTATTAAATTTATATTTTTGAGAATTAAATGAATTTCTTAAAGGATTTGATGATGAATTATTACTTGAATTAAATAAATAATCATTTTCTGTAAAAGTATTTCTTTTATTTCTATAATTTTTTATATTATTTGAATTTCCTTTTCTTAAATAATTTTTAGTTGAATAACTAGGAGTATATGAAAAATTAATATTTTTTTTTGTTTGATTTGAATTTGAATTATTAATATTTGAAAATTGTGAAAATGATAAAATATTAGAATTAATAGGTGATTTAGTATTTTTTATATATATATTTTTTTCAAAATTATTATTTCTTCTTTGTGAACTTTGATTTGAATATAAATAATTATTTTGTCTATTTGATGAATAACTTTTATACATATCTGTCATTATATTATTATTTTTATAATTTGTTAAATTTGGATTTTGTTTAAAATATTGATGACTATTATTACCACTATCATTATTTGTTTTCATTATTTTTTGTGTATCAGATAATAAATTTGTCATGTTTAACTTTGTATGAGTAAGGGGAGACATGAAAGTAATATTTTTTAATTTCAAACCTTTTTTATTTAAAGAAACATATGAAGACATTAAATATTTTATAAAATACTATATATTTTTTTTTTATTTTTTAATTTTTATTATATAGAGAATTTTATATTTATTTTTCTATCTTTTTAAATTTTTTTAAAAAATTAAAATGAGAAGTTATGTAAAAAGCAAAATAACAGAATCAATCAAAGAAGAAAATAACTCTCAAGAACATTATGAACCAAAAACCTCAACTTATAGAAATAAATACAGAAGAAATTTATATCTTAAAGAGACTGAAATAAAAAATGATGATAAATTTCAAGAATCAACATCATCTCCTTCTTCTTTAATAAGAAGAAATAGGAAAAAAACTGAAGAAAAAAAAACAGAAACAATTATAAATGAACCAAATACAAATTCATATAAAAGAACTAAAAAAAGACATAAAAAATTAAATGAAGAAAAAATAAATGAAGATAATAATAATTCTAATTCATTTATTAGTAAAAGTTATAGGAATAATTATAATAATAATTTCGATGAAACTCAAAATAAGAAAATAGATGAAAAAACTAAAATAACAAATAAATATGAATTTATGGAAATAAATGATGTTGATAAAATATTAACAAAAGATTTAAAGCAAATTTATTCTCAAATTAAATTTGATAATATAGATTTTAAAAATAATATATTTTATAAAAATTTTGAAAATTTAATTGATAGTATGGGTACATTTGATAAAATGAAAAAAAATTATGTTCCAAGTAAAAATAATCAAGAAGTTTTAGATAATATTTTACCTCCTAATTTATTAGTTCAAAAATATACTCAAAAAGTTAATAAATAGAATAATAAATTATTATTATATCTAATCTATAATTTAAAATAATAATTTAATTATATAAATCATAAAAAATTGAAGACATAACAAATTTTTTATAAAATAAGTAAATTATCTTTTTTCTTTTTCATTTTTAATGAACAATTCTATTTTTCTTTTTTGTGAATTCATATATTGATTATATATTTGTTGTTGAATTTTGGCCTCATTTTCTTCAATTTTATCATCATTTACAAATTCCATTTCCTCCATTTCTGAAATTTTTTTACTTCTGTTTAAATTATTATTTTTTAAAATATTTTTATCACTTGATTTTGAAATTTTTTTCCCTTTTTTTAAATTATCTTCAATTTCTTTTTCTTTTAGCATATTTACAAATTTTTGTTTACTTTGACATAAGAAAAGTATATCAATGGTTTTTTCAGATTCAATTAAACACTCATTATATAAATTAATATAATTATCTTCATTGTTTATTTCATCATAATTATTGACTGGAGAATGTTGTATAATTGAATTATCTGAATTTATATTTATTGCTGAATTATCTTCAGAATTTATTGATTTTTCTTGTATTTTTCCACATAATTTTTTTATATTATTTATTACTTGTTCATATTTTAATGAAACATTGGAAAAAATATCTTGATTTTCAATATATTTCCTAGTCAATTCCTCTTCTTCTTTAATTAAATTAATATTCATATTTTTATCTTCAATATCTAAAGTTTTAACTGCATTTATTTCTTTATTATTAATATTTTCATTAATAACAATTGAACTTTTTAATTCAGTTAATTTATCTATTAATTTTTTAATTCTTTTTTCAATATCTTTTTTTTCATTTTCTTTATTAATTACTTTATTAATAATATAATTAAAATATTTATCCTTTTGAATAATTTTATCAACCATTAATTTTAAATTTGAAGTTCCAGAAAATAATTTAATTTTCCTAAAAGCTTCTTCTAATTCTATATTTTCATTTAATACTTTTGTCATTTTCTTATTAAGGAAATTATCTAATAAATATAATAATTGAAGAATATGTCTTTTATTAATTTCTTCTTTATCATTACCTGAATTTTTTGCTTCATGTGCAATTTGTGTTTGTCTTTTATATCTATCATCAGCTGAATTTAAAAACATCCATTTATTCTCTATTATAGTTTTATAATAACCTAATTGAAGATCATATTCATTTTTTTTAAAATAATTTTTCTTTTTTTGTTGAGTTATTTTATTATATACTTGATTATATTTTTCCCTTATTTCATTTTCATGTAATCTTTCTTTTTGAATTCTTAATTTTAATTTATTATTTTTATCCTCATTTATATTCATTTCTTTTACTTTACCTTCAATATCAATTTTTAATTTTTGGATCATTGAATTTAATGTTTTTGTATTAAATAATTCTTCTCTTAAAGTTTTTTTGTTTTCTTTAATTGCTTCTTTTATATTATCATTTATCATACTTGCTTCATCACTTTTTTTTTTTGTTTTCATATCAATAGTATTAATGGAATATATTTGTTTTTCAATACTATCTCTTTCTTTTTCTATTTTTCTCCTTTCTAATATTAAACTATCATATTCACTTTTTAATCCTATTAATACATTTGTTAAATCATTTATTTGTTTTTTTTGTAACATACTTACATTTTCATCTACTGAAGCTAAATAATATTGTTTTTTATTTAAATTCATATATTTCCCACCTATTTCACTTATTGATTTATTTAGAATATTTTCATCTCTTTTCATTATTTTAAATTTTTTATTTATTTTTTTTTTGAAAAATTATTAAAAAATTTTTATATTTATATTTGAAAAATAAATTAATAAACCAAAATTATAAATAAATATTATTCATTTTAAAAAAAAATTTATTGTAACTTAAAAATTATATTATAATTTTCAAACCAATTTCACATTATTTAATCCATAAATAACAGGAGCAGTTTTAAAAATATTATTTTTCTTAACTTCAATACTATTAGTCTCATCCAAAACAACAGTTTCTTTAGCAACTTTTCCTTTATCTTTAGGATTAGGCTTTTTATTATCTTTTTTATTTTTATCATCTTCTTCCACATTTTCTTCTTCTTTTTTCTCAATAGGAATTCTTTTAGGTTCTTTATATTTATTAATAGAAAATGACATATAATCACCTTTCTGTATACTACCTTCAATAATATCATTCATCATTTCACTAACTTCATTATAATTAACTGACCATTTAGTAGTAAGAATACTAGCAACACCACATATAGTCATCATTGCAATTGTATCTAAAGGTTGATAATTGAAATTAAATGTTTTTGGAATTAAACTATTTTGATCAACGAAATTTTTAGTGTTTGAAATTCTGTCAAATATCAAACCAATACGACATTTGCTATAACGACTTGTGTCAAAAATTTCAAATGGGAATTGATATAATAAAGCAGTTTGACTTGTGAAGATAAAAGTATTACTATTCATATATAATTTTTGTAATTCTGGAATAGATGGTTTATGATCATATGATATTACACCTTCTAATGCTGAAACTACAGGAGCATCTTTATCTTTTTTACCACCACCACCTCCTCCAGAAGCCATATTTTCATTAATTAAATTTTTTATATCATATTTTAATTTCATTTCATTTGAATAATCTAAATAATATCTAACTGTTCCAGGAAGAGAAATAGATGATGAACCTGATGTGAAACCTGCTGTTTTTAATCTCATTATATTTACATTTAAGGAAAAATCATTTGATTTATATGGGATTTTACCAAAGAATGATAAGGATTCTATTGGTAAATCATATAATCTATGATCAATTAAAAATGTTATTTGTTCTAAACCACTTGTTGGTAATGGAACATCTGAACTTTCTGTTTTTTTAGCATCTTTTTTACCTTTATCTGCTGGTTTTTTTGCTGCAGCTTTTTTGTCTTTTGGATTTGGTTTTGCTTCTTCTTCAGTTTCTAATATTACTGGGTTTATTATATCATTAATGTCTTTGAATGCATTTTTTATTTCTTCTGTTAAATTATTTTCTAAGTCAAATAATATTTTATTTATTTTATCATTTTGTTCTAGGAATAATTTTTCCATTTCTTCATCAGTTACAATAACTGTTTTAATTAATATATGTTTTAATGTTTTAATTGTTTGAATCATATCATCAATTTTTTGATTAATTTCTCTATTTAATACAATTCTTTTAATATAATATGATACTTGTCTATCATCTTTAATAGTCATCAAACCTATATATAAAAGAGTTTTATCTTCAGTCATTTGGAAAATGAAATAAGCAGAATTATTAGGTAAAAAGTCTTTAACATCAGTATTCCAAGAATTATAGAAATTCTCATTCGCATTTTTATAATATGGAATTTCATTAATATAATTCCTATAATTAAAAATTGATTCAGGTAAAGATGCAGTTCTATAAATATCACCAAAATCACAATCAAAAGAAAATGAAGATAATGATTTATTATATAAAGCAAAAGTTGACCAATCTCTACTTTTTGGATTAACATATCTTTTAATAACATCTTCATTAAAATATTTTTTAGCTGCACTATTTTGATAATCAACTAAAGCTTTAAATGCTAATTCAATATTTAAATATCCTGAAGTTTCTAACACACAAAAATAATATTTCATTAATTCTTTTGGATGATTTTTTAATATGTCATCATATTCTTTATTTTCATTTCCTAATATTAATTTTTCAAAATCTGATATTAAATTGATTGTATTTTGATGGAATTTTTGAATTACAATTTTATCTTTTTCAGGATCTTTTTTATTTTCTGAAGTTTCATCTTCATTTTCTTCTTCTTCAGGAGGATTTTGTAATTTATTTACTTTTTCTAATGTTTCGGTTTTCCAAAGTATTTTTAATTCTTTATTATGCATACTTTGTAATCTAAAACTATTAATTTTTTCAATAAAATATAATAAGTATTCACTTGAAATTTTTGGAATTAAACTTTCACATGAACCTAATAAAGAAATTGATTTTTCATATCTATTCATATTTTCTAAATTATCTCTTGCATCAATTGCATTCATTTTATGAATTTGTTTAGTTAAACCATTTAAATAATCTATAACTTCTTGATTGTATTTTACACCCTCTCCAAATTTTTTATCAATATCTTTATCATTTAATGATAATTTTTGACTTTGATGACTTTCTCTTTTTATTCTTGCTTTAAATTCTCCTATTAAATTATTTATTTTGGCATAAATTATTTTTGAATATGCTAAAATTCTATGAACTGGCATGTAAATAAGGGAATTATCTATTCTTAATGGAATGAAAGTTTGAAGATTATTTAAATATGATGATATATCTTCTAATAATTTTAAACAATTTTCAAAAATATCACAAATAATTTTTAATTCTTCTTTACTAACATAAACAAATAAATTATTTTTAGTAATACATTCTAATGTAATATCTATATAATCATATAATGAAAAAATAATAAAAATATTCATTGATGATTGTGCTAATATATTATTAAATTTTTTTAAACGTGGTGAAATATCAGTATCAAAATATTTTAAAACTGCATTAATATTTGATTTTTGTTCTTTAATAATATTATATTCATTAGCTCTAATATTTTCACTATATTTTTTAACAAGAGCTCTAACCATATTAATTAATGCATAAGTATAAATTTGATAAAAAATACTTTGTGATGAAGTATATTTATTAGTTTTAATTTTATTTTCATATATATTATCACAATAATCAATAACATTTAATAAATAATTAATCATTTCTTCATATTTACCCATATAATCAAAAATTTGACACATTTTTCTTACTACTCTAAATAAAATATCAGGTTCTTGATTTATATTTTGCACTTTTAAAAATAATTTTGTACAAGATTCAAAATCACTTTCAATAAAATTAATATTTGCTAAAATTATATTAGCATCAATAAAACAATCTTTTTCTTTAAGAACTAAAGAATGGAAAATTGCTTCTGTACAAAATTCTTTACTAAAATTAAAGAATCCAGTATTATAATATTCTCTTCCAAGTTCAATCCAGGAAATATGTGATTTTAAGTCATCAGCATATTTAATAACAGCATCAATATTTTCAATTCCAGTTGGCATAAAGGAATCTTCAGTTTTAGTATTTAAATCAATTGAATATTGTCTTAAATCATCTCTTTTTTTTTGAACAATATCAATTGTTAATTTTTGTTTGTCTTCAATTAATTCAACCATTTTTTCAAATAATTCTTTAGAAACTTTATTATTTTGATCATTGACACAAATATTAAATACTAATCTATAAAATTTCAATTCATATGCGAAAACCATATAAGGATCATTTAAGATATATTTTGCATATAAAATTCCAAATTTTGCCATTAATAAAGATTCACTATGATAATAATATTCATTCATAAATTTATCAAACATATATGAGAAATAATAATAAAATTGATATGGTGTTTCAAAACTTTTTTGACAGAAAATTGTATAATTTGGTAATGAAATATTTGAATTTTTAATTTCAGATGATGGAGTTGCATTTATTTCATTTTCTAAAATTATTCTTTTAATAAAGTTTTCAGGCCATTCATAAGTTAACCATCCATCCAAATTTTCAGGTAAAGTATAAATCGCTGGAATATTAATATCTTTTTCAATATAATAATGAGTAACTAATGAAGAAAGAGGATTTATATCCTCTCCTACAAAATTCATTTGTTCAATATTTTCTTTATTTTTTTCAAAGAATTCAATAACATTCATTGTCTTTATTGAAAGTTCTAAAATTTTTTTCAAAACATAAAAAGCATCTAATAAATATTCTTGTTTTTTTTTATAATCTTGAGTTACCATTGAAAGAAAAACTTCAATTTTAAATAAATGTTCCATATGTTGAATATTTAAATAAACTGGATAAGGATCATAATCTAATAACTTAGCAAAAACAGTTTTAGTATTAGAACCTTTCTTAGAATAATTTCTAGATTTTGCTCTTTCAGATGCTTTACTTTTTGCTTTAGAAGCAGTACTCTTATGTTTACTTTGTTTTGAAGTTGCACTTCTTTTACTTTTTGATCTTTTACTTAATCTACTTGTTCTAGATGATGAACTTCTTTTTGAATGAAGTGTCTTTCCATCATCTTCTAAATCGTCTTCATCATCGAATAATGGTTCTATTTCTAATACAATATCAGCTGCTTGATTTAAGTTATCTTCTATGTCTTGATATGGATAATTATTTTTATATAACCATGATGCTAATTCAAATATTACGTTACAGACAAAAATGTTTTGATCGGTTTTTAATAGTTCAATTGCTGAATTGTATGCTTTGAATTGATCTGCTTTATTTTTGGAACTTCTTGCTAATTTTGTAAATAATTTTGCTTTTGTTAATACATCTTTATTCCCTGTTCCACCACCTTCTAAATTTTGAAGGAAACTTTTTCCTTGTTTTGAATAATAAAATAATTTATGTTCTAATAATACATGATGAAAATTATTTGGTATTATTCTTAAAGCATCTCCAATTACTTTTTCTCCTAATTCCCAATTTTTAGTTTCATTTATACAAAGGCAAAAAATACTAAAGAATAAAAGAAGAAATTCAGGGTCTGAATATAATGTTGCACCACCTCCTCTGTTACTCATTAAGATTTGATGTAATGTTTGGAATTTTTGACATAATTTTTCTCTATTTTGAGGTTGATCAATTAAATTAATAGAAATTGAAAAAAAGGCTTTTAAATCTTGCAATATGACATAATATTGTTTTGCACTTTCTGCAATTTTAGCACTTGTAATTATTTTTTCAATAGCTTCCATATATAATTTAATTTGAGGTAAACGTTCTTGTTTTTCTTTATCAACTAAATTTAAAAGTGAATCACCATATAAAAGAAAACCTAAACAATACCATTTTTTTAAAGTTAAACTAATATCTCTTTTTCTAATATTATTTATATCAATATTATCATAAGTACTAACACATTTATCACTACAATAACATGAATACTTATAATTTTTCAATTCAAACATTTGGATCCCATATTTATACCATAATTCACTATCTAATTCAAGTGTACTTTCATCATTAAAATTGACTTTATATGTATCAAGTAATTCAATTCCTTTTTTTAAAGCATCAAATTTACCCTTTTCATCAGGATTAATAATTGCATTTTCTAAATTAGTAAAACAATCACTTATTAATGTCATATCTTGAGATGGAGAAAAAGCACCTGGTTCAGCTTTTCCTCCTTTATTTTGTGCTGGTGCTTTTGCAGGAGCTGCTTTCTTTTTTCCTCCTGCTGCAGGATCACTAGGAATATTTGATGCTTTGGCCTTTATAGTATCAAATTTTTTCCTATATTTAGAATCAATTTTCCTTGTTAACATTATATCACAAATTCTAATACATTCTTCTTGTTTACCTTTATCATTCAATAATTTACAATATGCTTCTGTTAAATTACAAAATAAATCAACTTTTTTATAATAATCGGTGTCATTTTTTTCTGCATTTATTTGTTCATAAAATATCATTGAATTATTCATTGCTTCAAATAAATCTGCAAAAAGAGGTAAAACATTTTCAGTAGTTAATGATGTGAATGTTGGGGCATTTATTAAAACTAATAATCCATTCCAAAATTCAATTCCAGCATTAAATATTAACCAAGGTTGATTAACAGAAACTGCTAATTTTGTAGCTTCTTGTAAATTTTCTATTAAATTTTTTCTCCATTCATCAAATTTATTAGTTTCAATATCAGTATATTTCTTCCCAGGAGTATCAAAATTATCATAATTATTACCATATAATTCAAGTCCTTCTTCAAGTAAATATTCTTTATAACACATCGCACAATTTAATTTAACTTGACTTATTCCAATTATTTGTTCTATATCTTTTGTAGTACTTAATCCTTCAATATATGGGCTTAATATTTTATCTATTTCCATAACTGATTCATATTGATCACATTTATAACAATATCCTGCAATTTCACTACAAATATTAATAAAATGTTTTTTATCATCATATAATTTTAAATCATGTTTAACTTTGAATTCATTAATTTCTTCTTCTACAAAATCATGGTCACTTTTAGGTAATTCAAATTCATCAAATTTAAAATTCCTAATTAATTCCATACATTTATCAATACTTTCTTTTTGTGTATCTGGATTTTTTGAATTTTTAATATTATCACTTTCAAATATTAACTTATCGATAGTATTATCAGGATCTTTATATACTGAAACTTTAACTCCAACATATCTTTTTAAATAAACTAAATATTGTTCTAAAAATCTCTGATGATAAGAAACATTGTTAGTAATAGAATCAATTAAATTAGGATCATCAGATTTAACAGCATTTGCTCCTTTAGCAGGAGCCTTTCCTCCTTTAGCATTCCCTTGATTAGCACTAGCATCACCAAAAGTTAATTTATTTTTAGGAATAGAATAATCATTATTTAAAGCTTTAATTAAATTCGAATTTGCTTCTTGTAATAAATCTTCATCTAAATAATATTTTGCTAATTCATAATGCATTGCAGCACGAAGCATATTTTCATTTGATGATATTTGTTCTAATTGTTCAGTTGAAGTATAAAATGCTTTATATAAATATTTTCTTAAACTCTTTTTAAAAAATGGCATTGCTGTATTAAAAATAAGCATTGATGTCTCATTAATTAAATCATAATCTTGTAATCTTGCACATCCACTCATATTTCTATCTAATATTTGTAAACTATCTTTTAATATATCTATTCTTTTTTGTCTTATTATATCAACTGGTTGTACATTTTCTTTTAAATCTTCTTCTAAATCATAAATTATTTTTTGTGAACGTATATTTTCCAAAAATATTTTTCCTTTAAGGGAATTACTACCACTTTGGAAGAGGAAATAATATAAATTAAAAGCAGTTGTAAGCATAGATGGAAATTTCATTATAGAAAAAGCTAATTCTGCTAAAACATCACTTTTCCAACTTTCTAATTTAATAGATGCACCACTTTGATATTTATTAGTTTTACTATCAATATTTTTAAAAAAATCAGGACATAAAGCAGTAATAACACCATTGACTTCTTTATCAATATCTTTATCAGTAATAATATTTGATTTAATAGCTTGTACAGTATATAAATATTTAAATTGAGGATAATTTGGATTTGTTTCACCATCTTTTTTAATATTACCTAAAGCACCATTATTATCTCTATTAAGATGAATTCTAATTCTAAATACTTCATCCATAAAATCACAATCTCCTTTTTTTTTTAATATTTCCCCAATTTTATCAAGAGCTTTTGATCCTTCTGCTTTTTTATCTGCTTCCATATAACATTCAGCTAACTTTACTAATATATAAATTCTCCAATTAAAATCCATATCATCACTTTCTTCAAGTAAAGCAGAAATTTTCTCAAAAATTTCCCAAAAATATCCAGCCCAATTTAATTTAAGATAGTCTTTTAATATATTACAAGTAATAATAGAAGCATTGTATAATGTAGTAGAATATTTTTCTTTATTTTCAGGTTTAGCAATTAATTCAACTCCTTTTTGAACATTTTTAATACTTTCTACTAAAGTTTCAGCTGCTTTTTCAGCTTTTAAATTTTCATTTTTTACTTTTTCAGCATTGACTTGTGCTCTGACTAAAAGTGCTCTTATATAATAATTATTTTTATTTACACCTTTTGAACTATCCATTTCAAAATAAATATCTATTAAGTTTTTTGCTATGTCAGGTAAACCACATATAAAAGCTGTTTCCGCTAATTCGACTATTCCATCTGTTGATGTTGTACTTAATGCTTGGACTAAATTTATTGAAAAAGGCTCATATAGTTTTTTAATTATTTCTATTGATTTATCCTTAAATGTAACATCTGTATTTCGGTTTTCGTAATAGTATTTTGCTTGATCTAATTGGTTTTTTAAATATCTTTCTGAAACTGACATTTTATTTTTTTAAATTATATATTTTTTTTATTTTATTTTTATATAATTGTTTTATTTATTTTTTTTAGTTAAAATTAAAATAACAGTTTAAGAATTGATTGCTATTCAATATTTTTACTTTTTCAATTAATTAGATACAATAATTAATAATCATATTGTGAATTTGATTTTTTATTACAAAATGTTATTAGAATTGTAATAAAAAAAATATCAACCTTATATTTCATTTATTTTCTCATTAAATCACATTAAAAATTTATTAAAATTTAATTTTATGAATTTCACTTTAAAATTTTATATTATTAATTTAAAATCTTAAAATAGCTATCAACTTATGCATCTTAATTTTTTTATAAAAGTTTAATAAAAAAATCAAATTTATTGGTCAGATACCGACATGCGAATTAAATTTTTATATTAAAATTTTTATTATAAAATTTAAATCATGAAATAGCTACCAACTCATGCATCTAAATTTGAATAAAATTTTTAATTTATTAAAAATAATTATTTATATTATATATGACAATATTAATAAATTTAATTATTTGAAAAAATAATCAATTCTTTTTTTTTTGATATTTAATTAATCTTTTTATTTTAAATATATTATTCCCTTTTTGATTTTCATTTATATTTGATTTGACATTATATTCTGTTTTTTTATAATCTTTAACATTTACAGTGTCACAATATTTTAATATTTTACTCTTTTTTTTTGAATTTTTTTCTGATAAAGCTTGTTGAAGTATATAAGAAATATCATCTTCCTCTTCTCCTAATTTATTTTTAATTTTCAAATTTTGATAATTAACATCTTTTAAATAATTTAATGATTGTGTAATTTTTCTTAAATATGAATTTTCTTTTATTAATTCTGATATTTTTTCCCTTATTTTCTTTTCTTTCTCTATATTTATAAAATAATCATTTTTTATAAAATATAAAAATGATAAAGATATCTTTTTTAAATTTTTATTTTCATTTATTAATATATCTATTTTTTCTTTTAATTCTTTATTTTTTTTATTATCTAGATATTTAAAATATTTTTCAGCATAAAATTTTATATTATTACAAAAAAAACTTTTTTGAACTTTAATTATTTTTAATAACATTTCAATTATATTATTTTTTTCATATTTAAATTGAAAATTTTCTCTATCAATAAATTTCCCTTTTTTAATTATAGAGAAAGAAATTTGTTTAGATTCAATAAATTGGTTTTCAAAATCATAATTTTTTTCATTATTCATATCAAAAGTTATATTATTAATAAAACATGTTGTAGTATTTGCTAATTTTTCATTTGTATAATTTTCATTTTTAATATTATTTGAAACTCTTAAAGGTAGAAGTTTTTTATTTTTATTTTTTGATTTATTTTTAATGAAAAATTTAAAATCTTTTGTTAATGCTTGATTAAATTTTAAATTAAAACTATTATTAATATATTTATTATAATAGTTTTTAATTGTTCTTTTATTAGGAGTATTTTTATGTTGAATTTGGGTAAATTCACTTTTTAAATTATTGATTATTTTATCAAAACTCCTTGGAGTTTCTTTTGTACTTTTATCTTTGCTTTTACTTTTATTTTTTTCAAATTTTTTATCAAAAAATTTTTTCATATTTAATGGATTAATTGGAGTCTTAATTCTTGAATTTGATTGATTGATTATATTATAAATATCATTTTTATTATTATTATTCATTGTTAAATTACCTATAGAAATATTTTTTGTCTTTTTTTTCAAAATATTAACTCTTACATTATAATTATTAATTATAGGTTCATTTTTTCTTTGTTTTTCTTCTGTTAAATTTTTAATAGTTATAGAATCTTTTGTTAAATTCATATTTCTATTAAAATCATTATTATAATAATTATTATTAATATTCAAAAATTTTTTCCTAAAATTGAACATTTTATTTAAAATATAATTGTTTTATTTTTTTAAAAAAAAATAAAATTAAATATAATGTTTTATATCAAAATATTCATCATTGTTATAATAATCAAAATCAATTCTATTAGAAGAAACTTTCCAAGCAACATCAATATTATTATATCCAATTCCCCAATTCTCTTCTTTATTATTATTAATGATAATCAAATTATTAAATTTTCCTCCTATCATATAAGTTCCATCATTTTGATCATCTATACCTTTAGGAACCAAAGAAGCAAATCGATAAAATCTATTTTTAACTTTATTTTTTTCATATTCTAAAATATGACTAGCATCAATTTGTGTTTCAAAACTTTTAAGAATATCAAAATTATCATTTCTAAAAGAAATATAAAAATCAATTTTTCTATTTTGATAAACATCAATTACAATAACAAGTCTAGTAGTATTAGAAGGAGCAAATTCATTAAATGCATGAAAATCTTTATTTTTAACATCATAATAACAAGGTCTCCAACCATTACCTCCATTCATTATTCCAATATCAACTATACCATTTATTCCTAATACTCCAAATGATATATATGCATTTCTATTACCTGTATTTAAAGTATATGGGAGTATTATATCACCTGTTACTTTTGAGTATCCTGTTTTATATGGAGAATAAGCATAATAATGGGCACCTGCTTTTGTTTGGTACCCATCCCAAAATCTTTTTTTTATTACAATCACATCATTTATTTTATCAAAATGCATTATTGTGATTAATGAAAAAAATGTAAATTTTTAATCTTTTAAATTAATTATAGCTTTTTATAGTGTATTGATTGATAATTTCTTGATATTTATATTTTTATTTAATATGTATATTTAAGATAAAATTATTTATTTATTAACTTGTTATTATAAATTAAGATTTATTGCCAAAATATATAAATATATATAATAAAAATATTAAAAAAAATATATATTTAAAATTGATACTATATTCATATATGAAAAAGAGATTTATAAATTTTAATTTGCCTTTTTTTCTAATTGAATAAATTTTTTTTCCAAGTCATTTATATCAAATGATTTAATTGCATTTCTTTGTTTATTAGTTATAATTTGTTTTAATAAGTCTCCAGAATTTTCTGAAGATGTATAATCTTTCTTTTTCAAATATAATTTTTTTTTTGTATTATATAAAATTTGAATATTAGAACTTTTCAAACTCATATGTCTTTTTATAATTTTTGGGGCAACATTGTTATCAATTTGGAAAATAACATTATTTTTATTTTTTGAAACATTCATTTTTAATTCATCAAAAGATATTTTTTCTGTCAATTTAAAATTTTTTTTTGAATTATTATCTGAATAAGTATAAATTGGATTTTCATTAATTTTTATATTTTTATTATATAAAATTTGAGGATAATTTTCTTCATTTTTTGAATTTATTTGAATTAAATTTTTGTTCCCAATTCTAAAACTATTTAATGTTTGAAAAGAATTTGAATTTAAAGAATTGTTTGTTGAAATATTAGTTGAATTATTTGTTGAATTATTTATTGAATGATTTAATGTATTTTTTATTAAAATTTTTGGCATTTCTTGATTTGAATTATATAAATTTAAATTATTATAATTTAATGTATTTCTATAAGTTTTACTCATTTTATTTTTAGTTGAATAATCTATTATTTGAACTAAATTTATTCTTTCTTTATTTTCAATTTCATTTTCTTCTTTTAAACTTTGTTCTAATTCTTTCATTTTTTTTTCGTTTTCAATTTTATATTTTTTTTTTATTTCTTTTCTTCTTATTGCTTCTATTTTTTTTAATTCTAATTCTTTTACTTTAGACTCTTTTTCCTTCATCATATCATTAAATAAAACTTCTTCTTCTCTTTTTTTTCTTTCTTTTTCTTTTCTTTCAATATCTTTAAGAATTCTTTCTTTTTCTTTTTCTTCTTTATTTTTTTCTTCTTCTTCTTTCCTTTTTTCTTCCTCAATTTTTTTTTTTTCCTCTTCTTCTTTTATTTTTTTATCTTCTTCTAAAATTAAATCAGCTTTTTCATAAGAAAAAGTAAAATTATTTTTCATTTTAGGAATATATTTTCTAACATCATCAACATTAGATAAAAATTCCAAATATGGTATAATTCTAATTAATTCTCTATCATTAATATCATTTAACCAACTTTTAATAGGAAATCCATTATCATTATTTAAAAAATAACAATTTGGTGTATTATCAACAATAATAATATCATTCATATTTCTATTTAATTTTTTTAAATCTTTTGTATAACCATTATTAATAAAAGAACAATGTTCTCTAAATAATTTAAAATTACAAACTTTTTTTTTATCTAATTGTTCAATTAATGGAATAGCATATTGTGATAAGCTTGCAGTAAAAATAACAATTTCATATAAATTTGACATTTTTTCTAAAAATTCATCAACTCCAGGTCTCTTTAAAACATTTGCTTTTATATTTCTATTTTCAAAATTAATATTTAAACTAATATCACAATTTGAATTATTAACATTTATAAAAATACTATGAACCAAAGTCTCATCTAAATCTAAAACTAATGTTTTTTTAAATTTTGAAACTTTATCAGGTAAAAATTTATCTAAAGTACACATTGGTTCTTTTAATTGTTGATTATTTTGATTATTATTTATCTCTTTATTATTTATTGTTTGATATATTGTATTATTTAATAAATTTATATCTTGAGATAAATCATTTTGTTCAATTATTGAACATTGAAAATTTTCGTTTTGATTTAAAACTTCCATCATATTATTTTTTTTATTTATTAAAAAAATATAAAAAAAATTAAAAAATAAATAAGTAAATCTTTTTTTTATTCAGTTACTTTTTTTTCTCCTGTTATATATTGTACAACAGTAGAATATGGATAAATATCACCATGTACATAAAAACGAATCATAGTATCTCTTACATTTCTAAGAGCTTTTCTTACATCTGGAATTTTTTTAATAACAATTTCTTTTAAAACAGGAATTAACTTAAATAAAATATCATCATCTTTATCACCAATCCAAGTCTGAATAAAAATACCATTATCACTTTGTAATTGAAAATTCCCACAAGCATTATCAATAATAATAACTTTATTTAAATCTCTTCCTAATTTTGAAATATCTTTTAAATAAGTATTTTGTATTACTGTTGTATGTTCTCTATATAAACGATGACTAATCCATTTTTTATTTTTATCTATTTCATTTAAAATTAAATCTGCATATTCATGAACTGATGCAGTAAAAATTACTATTTCATAATATTTACTTAATTCACTTAAAAATTCTTTTGTTCCAGGTCTAATTAAAGGAATTAATTCAGGTTGAGATAAACAATGAATTATTGTTTCATCTAAATCTAAAACTAAAGTATATTCATATTTTTTTTCTATTGGAGGAAGAAACGGTCCATCTAAATTTATATGTACAAATGCTATTTCTTTATTTTGAGTTGTGTATGTTAATGTATTTTTTAATTCAAATAAATTATTTTTTACTTTTTCAAATGATATTGTATTTATATTTTTTAATATTTCATTAAATGGTAAAAATATTTTAATGTCTTTTTTTGTTTTATTTAAATAAATTTCGATAAAATAATTAATTGAACTTAATATTATTTTATTATTTTGTTCTATTAGAAATTGCTCATCTCCACTCATTAATTTATTTCTTTTTACATTTACAAGTTCTTTTAATTTTAATACATAAATATTATTTTGATATTCTTTACTTATTTTTTTTAAAAGAAGAATAATCATCAAAATTAAATTTTGATGAATATAATATAAAATATTTTTAACATGTTCAACTGGTTTTTCAATTACAATATCTTTTAAATAAACAATAATACTTAAAACTACAGAAATAAATTCTAAAATTTGGGCTTGATGAATATTTTCTTTATATTTTTCTTCAAAAAAAATTTCAAAAAGTTGATTACTTGTTATATGAGTAAATTCTAAATATTCTTCAGTGGAAATATTAAAATTAACTTTTAATCTTATATTCTCCAATATTTTGTATAATTTATCTTCTTGAATTAATAAATCTTCAACATTTAAATATATTTTTTTGTCTTTTGTAACTGCCAAATTTTTTTCATTATTAAAAAAATCATTAGAAAAATTTTTTGGATAATTTTCTGAATTTATATTATCTTCTTTATTTTTAATTTCTAATTCTTTATCATTTGGTCTATTAAAGGTATTAGAAAATATTTCTTGTTGAGAATATCTTTTTATTTTATTTGAAGGACGAACAGGTCTCTCTGAATTCATAATTTTTATTAATGTTTTTAATCAAAGAATAAAAATAATTTATAATTATATCATTTTTATTTTTTATAGATTATTTAATTAAGATACTCAAATCAAACCAATCATAAATCAATTTTTATTGATTTGTTTTACACTAATAATGATTCTTTAGTTCAATTTTCTTATATTTTATTTTTTTTCTTTTAATTTTTGATTAAAATAAAAGTATTTTTTTTATTCTTTTATAAGAAACCTAAAATAATTATTACATATAATATTATATAATTATAAATGGAAAATATTAAGGAAAATCCAAAAAAAAAATTTCCATTATTTTATATATATAAAGGTAAAAAAAAATTAAATTTACTTTATATAGAAATAAAATTAAAAACGAATCTTTTATTAAAAAAATATAAATGTACCTTTTCTAAATGTAATAATATTTACAGTCACAAAAATAAAATGATAGCCCATATAAGAACACATTATGGAATAAAACCATTCAAATGTATGTATTGTGAGAAATTATTCAATGAAAAAGGAAATTTAAAAACTCATACTAGAATCCATACTGGTGAAAGACCATATCAATGTAATTTATGTTCAAAATCATTTAAAGCCTTTGGACAGTTAAGAGATCATTTAACTTCACATACTGGGATTAAACCATTCAAATGTCCTATTTGCTTTAAATATTATAGAAGAAAAGGAATTTTAAAAAATCATATGTTAATTCATATTAAAGAAAATGAGATTGATAAAGATTTTTTATTTAAAACTATAAAAGATGAAAATAAAATTGATTATAAAAATATAATGGAAATTAATAAAGATAAAAATAATATTAATAGTGTTGAAAACGATAAATTTAAAATACAAAAAGATTTGATTTTTGATGATATAAATAATACAAATAAAAGTTTATATCGAAATGAAAAGTTTTATTTATTAGGAAAAAATATTAAAAAAAATGATAATAATCCAAATTATTATTTATTTAATAATAATTTATATAATTATTATCAAAATCCTTATATTCAAATAAATAATAATAATATGGCTTTTAATAACCTAAATTTTTTAAATCAAAACAATGTATATTATACATTTAATCCTTTTTTGTTCATGAATCAAAATAGTTTTGTTTTTGATTCAAATTTTAATTTCGGAAATTAATAATATTTGAACTTGACATTAATTTAATATAGTATTTATAATAATTTGATTCTGAAATGAGAATTAATTATAAATAACATATAAATTAAAAATATAGAATTTATTTAGTAATATCGAGGAAAATTAATTAAGGAAATTTAATTGTATTAATAATTTTAAAAAAATAATTATTTTTTTATATATATTATTAGAATAATAATTTATTCTAACAATTAAATTTTTTCATCTAAATATATGTTAAAAAAATTATTT
>JAJJLH010002059.1:0-60016 GCA_023806865.1 Isotricha sp. YL-2021a
TATTTCAATCAAATAAAAATATAAAATAGAAAAAAAAAAAAAATTAAAAATTCTTTTTTTTAAAAAAAAAAATAATGGATAATAATAATTTGATATTAGGAATAGATTTAGGAACAACAAATTCTTGTATAACAATATATAGAAATCATAAAGCAGAAGTAATAAAAAATAATATGGGCTCAAATGTAACTCCATCAATAATATCATTTGTAAAAAATCAAATATATTATGAAGATCAAGCCAAAAAATATAAAATAAATTATCCAAAAAATACAATATTTAATGTTAAAAGATTACTAGGTCGTAATTTTGATGATAAAGAAGTTCAAAATGATATTAAATATTTACCATTTAATGTAATAAAAGATAATTCAACAAATAAACCAATGATTGAAATAGAATTAAATGGTAAATCAGAAAAATTTTACCCAGAAGAAATTTCAGCAATGTTACTTTCATATTTAATAAAATTAGCAAAAACATATTTACATAAAAAAATAAAAAATGTAATTATTGCAGTTCCATCATATTTTAATGAAAAACAAAGAAAAGCAACTTTAGATGCTGGAAAAATTGCAGAATTAAATGTTATTCAATTAATTGATGAACCTATTGCTGCTGCAATTGCTTATGGATTAAATTATAATATAAATACAATTAAAAAAATATTAGTTTTTGATTTTGGAGGAGGAACTTTAGATATTTCTATATTAGAAATTGGAAAAAAAAAATTTAAAATATTAAATTCAGGTGGTGATTCTCATTTTGGTGGTGAAGATTTTGATCAAAGATTAGTTGATTTTTGTATAAGGAATATTGAAAAAAATAAAAAATTGAATATTTGGAATAATAAAAAATTAATTAATAAATTAAAAAATGAATGTGAAAATACTAAAATTCTACTTTCAACTAATAAAGAATCTAATTTATACATTGATAATTTTTATAATAATGAAGAATTCAATCTAACAATTGCAAGAAGTGATTTTGAAAAAGAATGTGAAGATTTATTTAATAAATGCATACCATTAATTGAAAAAACTTTAAAAGAAATAAAATTAACTAAAAATGATATAAATGAAGTAATTTTAATTGGAGGTACATCAAAAATACCAAAAATACAAAAAATAATAAAAGATTATTTTAAGACAATTTTTATGACACCAACTATAAATCCAGAAGAAGCTATTGCAATTGGTGCAGCTATACAAGGAACAAAAAATTATCTTTTACAATTAATCAATCCTCATTCAATTGGTTTAAATATAAATGAAGATAATGAAAAAAATATAACATCAGTTTTAATACCAAAAAATGCTATTTTACCATTTGAAAAAGAAGAAATATTTACAACTTCTAAAAGAAATCAAACATCAGTTGCTTTTGATATTTATCAAGGTGAAAATTATTATTCTAAGGATAATATTCTTATTGGTGGATTTGTCATTAAAAATATTAGAAAAGCAGAAGAAGGAGAAATTGATTTTAAAGTTAATATGAAATTAGATGAAAATGGTATTTTATCTGTTAGTGTTATTGATACTGATAATGGGAAATATAAGAGAATAAATATTAAAAATGTTATTAATTTTGATGATAAAGATTTTGAATATTTTAAATCAAGAGAAAGGAAATTTAAAAAATATGAAGATGATGAGAATGAATATGAAATTACAAAAATGAATACAAATGAATATACTAATTCTATTAATGGATTTGAAGATTTAAATTCAATCCCAAGAACTATGAGAATCAGTAAAGCAAATTCTAATTTTTTAAAAAATAAAAATCAAAAAAATTATTAATAATAATAAAATATTTTTATATTATTATATTATATTTTTAAAATATTTTTAAATTAAAAAAATATTTAAATGGAACCTGAACCAATAAATGAAAATTTTAATGATATAAATGAAAAAGAATATTTTTTAAATTGTTCATTTGATTCATTAATCAAAGAAAAAGAAGATTCATATTCACTATGTAAACAATATATGCAAAATCCTTTAAATAAAAATGTAATTAAAGAAGCATTTAAATTAGATAATACAACAAGTTTAATAAATTCACTTTATCTTCAAAGTTTATTAGGAACAAATAAATTTGCTAAAAAATATTTGCTATATAATTATTCATTAAAAGAAAATGAAAAAGAAAAATTAACAAATAATAAAAATATAAAATCTGAAAAGGAAAAGTTTCTTAATTTATTATCAAAAATTGAAAAATGTAAAACAGTTGATAGTATAATTATTAATTTATCAGAAGAACCTAAAATAGAAAATCCATATTTTAGAGTAAAATATTTTCCAAATAAACCAATTGATTTAAATGATGAACATCAATTTTTTTATTTTTTTAATTTTTATTTAAATAATCCTCAATTATATATTGATAATGAATATTTTATATCAATTATTGAAATTATTAAATCTTTATATGAAAAAAATGAACGTGTATTATTATATTCTTTTTTGAATGAGGCTTATAAAAATAAAAAACATAGTAATTATATTTATTATATTTATTATTTATTACGTGAATATGTAAATAATTGTGATAATTTTAATGAAATATATAATAATAATATTAAAATGTTAAATATTCAATACCTTGAAATATTATATGAAAAATATTCTTTTTTTAATATATTCTTTAATAAAATTAAATCTATTTTTCTTGAATGTTTAAAAAATTTTCTTAAATCAAATGTTATTCATTCTGGATATGATATTTTAATTGCAAAAGAAAAATTATTACCAATTAATGATGAATTTATAGATTATTATATAAATCATATATCATTTAAACCAATTTTTAATCGTAATAAACAATATTTAATTTATCCTGAAAATTTAGAAGTAATTATTAATATTGCTTTTGATTTTAATGATTTAGTTCCAATTGAACAAAAATATTATAATTTATTATATTTAAAAAAAATATTATTTATTTGTATTTCACCTTTAGAAGAATATTTAACATATTATAAATCATATATTATAAAAGATAAAACTAAAAATATTTTCCATATTCAAAAACAATTTAAAAATATTTTATGTACAAATATATTAAGAGAATTTAATTGTGATCCAAAACAATTAAATTATATTTTTGGAAGTTTTAATTGGGATCAATCTTATAATTCTTTTAATGCTGAAATAGTTAATATTACAAAAAATAATGATATTATATTAGGTGATTATTTTGAAAAATTTTCAAAAGCAAATAATATTAATGAAGAAGAATTAGAAAAAATGTTGGGTAAATTTAATAAATAAGAATAATGTAATTTATTTTTTAATCCAAAATTGTTTAAAAATCCCAACTTTTATAAAAAATTAAATAAGGAATTTTTAAATTAAATATAATCTCATAAAAAAATAGTAATTTGATATATTAATAAATTAATAATTATTTAAAAATTAAGTAAAATATTATAAATATTTATATTTATATTTATAAACAAGTTTACTTTTAATGGGAAACTTCCTTATCTAAGGTTAAAATCTCTTTTTATTAAATAATCATATAATTTTGAAGATATAAATTATATTTTTTATAATTTAATAAATATAATATTTTTTTTAAATAAAAAAACAAATATTATAACTTATAAATAAGTCTTTTTAAAGAAAAAAAAACCAATTAATAATAACAAAAATCTGATTAAAATTATGAAAAAATTATTCTTGTTTCTTTTTACCACTAAAATAACTAAATAACTTAACTAAAATAAAAAGGGAAATTCCAATTAAAAATCCTGTATAATATTCACTAAAATCATCATTAAAATAATGAGTAAAAAAATTATTAATAATACAACAACAAAAAACAATATAAATAAGTGGTTTAATTAACATTTTTTGAATACTATAAGTCCAATAAGATATATAATAAACAACATTAAAAATAATTTCAACATAAATAATATTTCTAAAAGTTTTTATAATAATAAATTTAAAATCAATTTCTTTTTCTTCACCACTTTCATCTTTATTATTTTGTCTTTCCTCTTTAATTTTTTCATATGCAGTTTGAATTAATTCAAATTGTTTTCTTGTTTTTCCTTTATTGTGATCTGGATGATATTTTTTTATTAATTCTCTATATTTATTCTTAATTGTTTTCATTGAACTCCATGGTGGAATTCCTAATATCCTATATGGATTTATTAAAAAGTCATTATAATTATATTCTTCAAAATTAAATGATTTTGATAATGATATTATTGATATTATTATTAATGAATATATTTTTTGATTCATTTTTTTTAATATATAAAATATTTATTTATTTTTATTTTATTCTATTTTATTCATCTTTACAATATTAATTAGATGGAAAATATGAAAAAATTAAATTATTAAATGGAAATAAGTAAAAATGATGAAGATAAAAAATTAAATAAAGATAAATTTTTTGTTAAAATATCATTTTTAATTTTTGGGATAGGTGATTTATTACCATGGAATGCAATATTATCTCAATTAGATTTTTTTTCTCTATATTTAAAAAAATCATTTAGACCGTCTCTTTATTTTCCTTTTCTAAATTTTTTTCTAAATATATTATTCCAATTTTACCTTTTATATAAACCAAAAATAGCAACTTATAAAATTCAATTATTAATTTGTTTTATAGTAGTAGCAATTTCATTAATAATATTACCAATAAGTGTTTATTTGTTAAGTGATTTTGAAATATTAAATATAATAATAACTGCGATTATGATTTTAATACAAGGATTATTAAATGCAATTTGTCAAAGTGCTCTTTTTGGTTTAGTAAGTTTTTTTCCTTTAGAAATGATTATTTCTTTATCTGCTGGACAAGCATATGCAGGAATATTAACTAATATTATTGCATTAATTATTAAATTTTTTTTTGATAAAGTTTCACATCAAATTGAAGCTTTAATTTATTTTTCTATTTCTACAATTTTTATTATAATTTGTTTTATATTTATTATATTAGTATATAAAAATGATTATTTTAAAAGTCAATTAACATTATCAGGTGAATTTAATAATCCAACACAAAATAATGATAACATTTATGAAAAAACAAAAGAAGAATTATTAAATAATAAAAATATAAACGAAACATCATTTATGGATTTAACAAAATTATTATTAAGTGCAAATATATTAATAACAATATTATGTACAACAACAATGACTTTATATCCAAATAGTTTTACTTTATTTGATTCATTAAGTAATTTATTAAAATCATATCAAATAATAACAATTCTTTTAATTTATAATATTTTTGATACAATTGGTAGATATTCAGCAAATTGTTTACCTCAAAATAAATTATCAATATATATTATTACTTTAAGTAGATTATCTTTAATAATTATAATTCCAATTTTACATAATTTTAAAAATAATGAATCAATTATATTTAATATAATTATTTTAATTTGTGTTGCTTTTTTAGGAATTACTAATGGAATAGGATCTTCTCTTATTTTTGCCTTTGCTCCGACTTTAGTAAGTGATGAATTGAAAGGAAAAGCTGGAAATTCTATTAGTTTTTATCTTATTATTGGTATTTTTTTAGGTACTTGCTTTAGTTTTTTAATGAATTTCATAATATCAAAAATAAAAGGATAAAATGTTTATTATTAGATTGGAAATTTTATTTTTTTAAATTTTAAAATAAAAAAAAAATATTTGGTTATTTATTTAAAAAATCCTTTTTTTTTATTTATTTTAAACCGGTATGTCAATAGAACCATTATTTTCATTTCTATTTTCATTTTGAAAAGCTCCACTGTTTTCATTTTCAGCAAAATTATCTATATTTTGATTATCTTCATTTATATCAATACTTTTATTTTTAACTTCAGAAAAATTACCTATATTTTGATTATTATCATTTATATCAATACTTTTATTTTCAACTTCAGCAAAATTACCTATATTTTGATTATTATCATTTATATCAATACTTTTATTTTTCTCTTCAGATAAATTCCCAACATCATATTTTCCATTTTCTTCATTAATATTATTTTCATCATTTCCATTATTTACTTTTTTATAATTATTATCATTTTTTATTGCATTAACATATTTAGTTATTTCATCAATACTTTTTTTTTCTTCAATGACTTTATTAAAAGATTTTTCATATAATAAAATTCTTAATACAATTGAAATTTGTTTTATAATATTATAAACAGTAAAAATAATTGATAAAATTAAAACACAATTTACTCTATTTTTTCTACTTGTATTGAAAAAAGTTAAACAACCAAAGAATATATTAAATAAAAAGAAAATTAATAATGTAAAACCATTTTTATCTCCTAATTTTAAACCTCCTGATTTTTCACTTGCATTAAATAAATAAGCCATTAAAAATACTGAAGTTGAACTTGATGCTCCTAAAAATAAATACATAAACATATTAACAATATTAGATAATATTTTCCCAATTGATAAAATCATTGGTAAAATTCCAAAAACAAAATTAAAAATAATTAATAAAGAAATAGCAACTTTATTAAATTTATATCTATCATTTCTTTTATTTTTTTTTATATTATCCATAGCAAAAATTGAACAAATTAATATAAAAAGATAATAAATTTCAAAAAAAACAAAATAAAAAAAACTAGTTAATTTCATATTTCTAATTGAAACTGTTTTCTTATAAGTCACTCCTGCAGATAATAAAAAAGTGATATAAATTAAAGTAAAAAAAGCAGCACTTCTTCCATCACTTATATTAAAACATTCATAAAAAATAGAATAAATAACCATAATTGATAATGAAGGATAAATAAATTCAATAATCATACCAATTAATTGAAATATTAAAAATATTTTATTTAAAATTTGAATATTTCCAATAATTGAATTAAGTAAATTAAAAAAATTTGCATAATAACCTGAATATTTTTCAACATAATTATCCATATAATCTGAATAATCAATTTCATATTGTTCAGTATAAACAGAAATTTGAGAAATATAATTTACATTATGTCCTTTATTCTTTAAAAAAATACCCATTGAATAATCATGATAATAAATTGAACAATTATTATAAATTCCTTTATAAAATTCATTTAAATTATGTAATAATTGATTATCTATTCTCATAATATTAAAAGAAGAATTTATTGGAATTGAACATGACATATCATAAAAATTTAAATTATAAATATTAAAATGTGTATTTTCATATTGTTGAATATTTGAAAATATACCTTGAGGTATTGTTTCCAAAGCGGGAATTACAATTGAAGATTTTTCTGAATTTGGTCCAATTAAACATTTCATTAAATTTACAATTGTATTATCATTAAAATTAATACCACATTTTAATACTGTTGTAAATATAAATTTATTTTCTTTCATAATATCAGGGACAATATTTGTATAAAAAAGTTTTAAATATTCTATTATACTTGTTTCTGATAATTTTGAAAATAATAATATATTAAAATTATTATTCATATCTTTAGTTGTGTATTCTAAATAAATTAAATCATTAAATGAATCAAGACTTTCAAATTGTTCATATGTAAAAAATCTTGATGATGTTGAATTTTGAATAAATAATAATATTAAAATATCATCTAAATCAATTTTTAATGTATTTAATGATGGAATATTTTTTTCAATTGAATCTAATGTATTTTTTAATAAATCACTATATATTTCTTTATCATTTGGTATTATTATTGGAATTAAATATAAATATTGTCCTTTTAGATTTTGTAATTTTTTATCAGATCCTTCTTCTACTTTATATATTTTACTTATATTATTTTTTTTTTGTAAATAACCATAAACTGGACCTTCATATTTTTTTATTTTTATTTTTGGTTCTTCTTTCTTTACTTTTTCTTTTTCCTTTCTTTCTTTTTTTTTTGCTTCTTTTTGTTCTTGTTTTTTTTCTTCCTTCATTTTTATTTTATATTATAATTAAGAATATTATAGAATAAGGATAAATAATTATTCAATTTTAATCAAAAAAAAGGCTTATAATATAATAGTTTCTTTAAAAATATTTTTAATATATAATTGAATAAATACCTATTAAAAGTGTAAAATATTTATTAAATTTTAGAATATAATATAAATCCATAAATAAATAAAATAAATAATTATATATAAAAAAAATTTTATAAAAACTAAATAATAAATATTAAATTAAAACAAATTAAAAGAAAAAATAAAAAAAAAACAAAAAATATATAAATTAAACAATGGAAATCTCAATAGAAGATTTCATATCACCATTATCACAAGGATCATTCCAACATTCCTATAATATAATATCAACAATAGGAACAGGTGCCTTTGGAACAGTAGTAAAAGCAATAGAAATATCAACAGAAAAAATAGTAGCAGTAAAAATTTTAAATATTCACAATTCAAAAATAAAAAAAGAAAATATAATAAAAGAAGTAAATTTACTAAAAAATTTAAATCATCCAAACATAGTAAAATTTTTAGATTATTATGAAGAAACAGACAACATTTATATTGTTATGGAATATTATGAAGGAGGAACATTAAAACAATATATTCAAGATAATCAAAATAAAATAAATGAAGAAAAATCAAGAATAATAATAAAACAATTATTAAATGCATTATGTTATTTACATTATGTTTGTGATATATGTCATAGAGATATTAAACCAGAAAATATTATGTTATTAAAAAAAGATGATATTAATACTATTAAATTATTAGATTTTGGTTTGAGTTCAGATTCATTTGAATCTAAAAGTTATATGGAAAATTGTGGTACTTTAATTTATATGGCACCAGAACAAATTAATAATATTTCATATAGTAAAATTGTTGATATTTGGAGTGTTGGAATTGTATTATATATGTTATTAAATAATGGGAAAAATCCTTTTTATACTCCTGGTCAAAATAGTGAAAAAATAATTAATAGAATTACTAAAGGTAAATTATTATTTGATGATGAGAATTTTCCTATTTGTAAAATGTGTAAACAATTTTTGTATAAATTATTAAAAAAAAACCCTTCTTATAGATATACTGCTCGTATTGCTTTGGAACATCCTTGGATTACTTTAAAGAAATATGATAAAATTCCTTTAACTGTTTATGATACTTTAAGAGTTAATGAATATAAAGATAAAATGAAAATTTTGTTTTATGTTATTTTATTTGTTAAAAATCAAGATACTCAATATTTAGAAGATAATTTAAATGAATATGAAATAAAAGTAAATTTAAGTAATGAGATAAGTAATAGGAAATTTAAAGAAAAAAGAGATAAAATGTTTGAAATTGAAAAAATTAAAAATAATGGAAATGAAATCCAAAGTAATAATACGTATAATTATTTTAATAAAATATATGATAAAAACTCAAGTGTAAATAATATCAATAATATTAATCATTGTAATAATAGCAAAATAAATAATATTAATAAAGAAAAAGAGAAAGAGAATCTACCTTTAAATAATAATAATTCTATCAAATATAATGGTAAAAATAAAATTTCTGGAAAAAAAGTTTTTATTGAATCAAAAAATAAAGAATTAAATTCAACAAATCAAAAAAATGAGCAAATACCTAAATCAAATAGGAATAAAAAAAAAACTTTGGATAATTTAAAAAAAATTGAAAATAATAATTTTAGACATACTAAAACATATAAAAATAATTCAAATAGTTTATCAAAAGATGTAATTTATAAAAATAAGACAAAAGATAAAGATAATAATTTTAAATGGAGAGGACATACAGCTAAAGGAAAAATAATAAAAAATATTTATAATAATAATAAACCAATGACTTCTTTTAATAATATTAAAAATACTAATCATAAAAGTTTAAGTAACAATAATTTAATAAATTTAAATCCCAAATCATTATTTAATGATAAATTACCTTCTTTATTTCCTAAACTAAAAAATAATATCGAATAAAAAAAGTAAAATTAAAATTTTATTTTGATATAAATAATTTATTTGTAAATATTAATATAAGTTTTTATAAAACATGTATAATAAAATTTTTTAAACAAAATTTAAATAAAAATAAATATAAAAAAAGTCATTTTAGATTTTATTTATAGAAAAAATAAATAAATATACCTTAAGTTATAAATTTTCATTCAATATAATAAAAGACTCATTTCCAGTATCAATAGTTGAATTAATCATTCCTTTTTTACAACATTCATTAGTAATATTTTTAATAAAAATATCAGGTGATGTTTGTTCACTTTTAATTGATATCATTTCTTTTTTTATATTTAGATTAAAATGATTATTTTCTGAATAAAATATAAAAATATAATTATTTCCAATTTTTTCTTCATTTTTATAAATAAAACTACAAATATATTCTTCTCCTTTATGTTTTTCCATAATAGATTTTATTTCATTTTCATTTATTGAATTTAAATAACTTTCATAAAATTCTATTTTATATTCAATTTCATTTGTTTCTATATCATTTTTATATAATACGCAATATTGAGTATTTGAATATTGAATTACACTATTTAAAAAATAATTTTTTTTTAACATACTTTTTAAATCAATATTTATTTGTTCTATTATTCCTTCTTTTTCAGTTGATATTAAATTTAAATATGTAATTATATAATTTGGCTTTTTTATTGAGTTATCTTTTATTATACATTGCATATATATTATTATATAATTTATATTTCCTAAATAATTTGATATATGAATATTTGAATAATAATATATTTTTAATGATAAATTTTCATCTTCTTCACTTTTTTCATGAATATGCCTATTTTTTATTTCAAAAATATCATTTGTGTAAAAAAAATTTTCAATTTTTTCTGTTTGTATTATTAATATTTTTGTTATTAGATTATCATATCTTATTGATGATTCATATAAAATATTATTTTCATTTAATAATTCTTTTTTCTTTGGTTCTATTATATTATTATTATCTTTTTCAGATAATTGATTTGTTGAACAAATTTGAAAAGCTCCCATATTATTTATATATATAATTTTTAATTTATTATTTAAAATTAATTAAAATATTTATTTATTTAATTGTTTTATTTGGTCTAAAAGTTTTTCATCTTTTGCAATAATATTAGTATTATTCAAAGATGAATTTCTAAACATATCACTTGTATTACTGTCATTTTTAATTCTAAAACTAGTTAAATTTAATGAAGATAATTTTGTGCAATTAGAAAAGATATTATTCATATTTTTGACTTTTTCTGTATTAAAATCTGAAACATTTAAAGAAGTCAAAGATTGGCAATCATTAAACATTTCACTCATATCAATAACATTAATGGTGGAAAAATGAGATAAATCTAAATTTGTTAAAGAACTACAATTATTAAACATTCCCTTCATATTATTTACATTCTTTGTTTGAAAATTTTTAATATTTAAATCAGTTAATAAACTACAATTGGAAAATAAATTTTTCATATTTTTAACATTTTCAGTATTAAAATTAAAAGTCAATGTTTCTAAAGAGTAACAATTATTAAACATATAACTCATATCGATGACTGCTTTAGTATTAAAATTAGATAAATCTAAATTAATTAAGGAGTTACAATTATTAAACATTCCTCCCATATTTTTAACTTTTATTGTATTAAAATTAGATAAATTTAAAGAATTTAAATTAGCACAATTACGAAACATTTCTGACATATTTGTAACTTTATTAGTTTTAAAAGAAGACAAATTTAAATTTTGTAAAGTTGAACAATTATGAAACATATTACTCATATTTGATACTTTTTCAGTATTTAAATTTGTTAATTTTAAATCTTTTAAAGAATTACAATTTTTGAACATACCACTCATATTTATTACATTTGATGTATCAAAAGATGATAAATCTAATTCTACTAATGATTCACATGAATCAAACATAGATTTCATATTTTTAACTTCATTTGTTTTAAATTTTTCTAATTTTAAAGATTTTAAAGAAGAACAGTTTTGAAACATTTGACTCATAAATTGAACTTTTTCAGAATTAAAATTACTTAAATCTAAATTACCTAATTTTATACAATTATGGAACATGCTTTTCATATTAGTTACTTTACAAGGATTCCAATTTGATAAATTTATAGTTAATAAAGAAATACAATTAAAAAATAAACTTTTCATATTTATTACATTTTCAACTTTAAAGTTTGATAAATCTAAATTAGTTAAAGAACTACATTTACAAAACATATTTTCCATATTTTCAACATTTGAAACATCAAAAGATGTTAAATCTAAAATCTTTAAACCTGCACATCTATAAAACAAATTTTTCATATTTTTAACTTTATTATTTTTAAAATTTGGAATTTCTAAAGTTTCTAATGAATAACAATCAGAAAACATAAATTCCATATGTTCAACATTATCAATTGAAAAAGGTAAATTTAGATTTTTTAATTTATAACATCCATAAAACATATCTTTCATACTTATTACATTTGAAGTATTAAACTTTGATAAATCTACAGATTTTAATTTTGTACATGCAAAAAACATTGAATCAATATTTTGAACCTTATTTGTATCAAAATTTGATAAATTTAAATGTTCTAAAGAATAACAATCTGAAAATAAATTTTTCATATTGATAACATTTTGTGTATTAAAATTGGAAATATCAATTATTGTTAATGATGAACATCCAGTAAACATATAACTCATATCTTCAACATTATTTGTTTGTAATTTTGAAATATTTAATGAATTTAATTTAGAACAATTTGAAAACATATTACTCATATCTTTACAATTTAATGTATTATTGAAACTACTTAAATCTAAATTAGTTAAAGATTCACAAAATGCAAACATATTACTCATATCTTCAACTTTAATTGTATCAAAATTATTTAGATTTAATTTATTTAAAGAACAACAATAATAAAACATTCCAAACATATCATTAACATTATTTGTAATAAAATGAGATATTTTTAATTCTTTTAATTTTTTACAATTAGAAAATAGTTCACTCATATTATATACATTTGATGTTGAGATTCCACTTAAATCTAAAGAAGTTAAAGATTCACAATTTAAAAACATTTTACTCATATTTGTTACTTTCGATGCTTTGAAATTCAATAAATTAATAGATTCTAAAACAGAACAATTATTAAATAATTCACATAAATTTTCAACATTTTCACAATTAAAATTTGAAAAATTTATTGTTTTTATGTTTGAACAATCATAAAACATTTGACTCATATTTTTAACTTTTATAGCATTTTTATTCTCAAAACTGACTTCTTTTAATTCAGTACAGCCATAAAACATACGTTTCATACTTATCACATTTGAAAAATTAAAATCTGATAAATTTATTTCTTTTAATGACTGACATTTATAAAATAAATATTTCATATTTTCAACATTATCTGTATTAAAATATGAAAAATCAATTGATTCTAAAGAAAAACATTTAAAAAACATTTTATACATATTTGTAAGTTTATTACTATAAAAATTAGAAAAAGATATTGAAATCATATTTGAACATTCATAAAATAAATAATTAGCATTAGTTAAAGGTTTTTTAAATAAATATCTAATCTCATATATCCCTTTATTATTAAAAGTATATTCAAAAGTCATACCAATAGGTTCATTATTTATAAATATTTCACATGATTTATTTAATTCATTTTGATTATTTTTACCTTTAATATTTGAAAATCTTTTTTTCACTTCTTCATAACAATTTAAAATTTGAACTTTTTTTCCAACTTTTTCTTCTGGGATATCAAATTTACAAATAATTTCACTTCTACATTTTTTTACATTGTCAAATAATTGTTTATAAGTCATTGAATTAATTAAATCTTTTGAAATCAAATTAAATTCTTCTTTAAATAATGATGAACAAATTAAATCATTAGGATTTATTGTATTAATTTTATTACTTATTTTATTTATAGATTCTGTAATTAAATTTAAATAAATGTAATTTATTCCTTCAGATTCATTTATTTTTAAAATTTCAAAACCTGAAAAAGGTAAAAAAAGAACTTCTCTTTCATTAGGATAATAAGAGAAATTTTCAATATCACAATGAGAAGAAAAATCATAATTAATATTTTCATTTTTTTCTATAACAAATATAACAGGAATTTCATCATTTATTTGATTTGTTATATTTTTTTGAGCAATAATTAAATCTTTTGTAAATGAAATAAAGGTTTTTGAAAATATTAATACATTTGGAAAATCATTATTTTTTTCATTTAAATAATTTTTTAATTCATTCAATTTATCCAAAGATAATTTAGTACTATGATATAAATTATCATTTATTGTTTTTGGTAATATATCTAATTTAATACCTTCAAATAATACATTAATGAAACTTAAAAAATTATCTATATTTCCATCAAATAATTCTTTATTCATTTCATAACAAAAATCTTTATCAACAGTATAAGCTTTAATATAATATTTACATAATATTTCTGAAGGAATATCATTAATTAAACTTATTTGATTAAATAAATTAAAAATAACTTTGTTATTTTGTGATTTTTCAGAAAGGAATTGATTAAATTTTTGCATATTTTTTTCATTTGTAATATTTGTAATTAAAGTTGTATAATACATTGGTAGAATTAATTTTTCATATGAATCAATTTTTTCAAATTTAAATTTCCCTTTTTTATTTTTAAATAATTCAATTTTTCCTTTATTATTATCTGATATTATAAAATTTAATACTTGAAAAAAAGTAATTTGAATTCCTCCTGCATTATAAAATTTATCTTCATATATATTTTTTATATGTTCATTCCATTTTTTAAATCCTTCTACTGATCCTGTAAAAATGATTATTTTAGCTACAACATTAAATTTATTTAGATTATTCATATATTCTTGTATAAATTTATCATAAAGTCTTCCACTTACTATTACATATGTATTTGTGAATTTTATTTCTTTCAATTTTTTTATTGCATTTTCAGTCTCTAAATATGTAAATATTTTAAATTCCTTTAATTTATCTTTATTATTTTTAAGATAATTTTGATTTTCATTATTATTTACATTTGCATCTAACCATATTATATTAGATTGATTATCCTGTTCCATATTTTAATATATTTATTTAATTTGATTAATCCATTATATATTATTTTTTTAATGTAAGATTTTTTTTTCAATTTATTATCGCAATGATTAACTATATATTTCTATAATACTAAAAATATTTTTAATAATTGTATAATTTTTTAATTTTTGTTTTTACAAATTTTTTAACAATTTCATTTTATCGAAAAAAATAGTTAAATTTTTAATTTATTTATCATTTGTAAATAACTTCATTTTCAATTAACTAGAATATATTAAAAAATTATTTTTTAATTAAATAACTTAATTATAATACAAATTAAAATATGATTGAATTAGAAGGTGAAGAATTTAATTTAGAAGCATGTATTCAATTTACATTACTTCAAAAAATTTTGATTAAAATGGCAAAAAGGGAAAAAGAAATGGAACATAAAATAGAATATTTAGAAAAAAAATTAAATAACAATGATCAAAGATTTGAAAATATAGAAAAAAATATTTTAAACTTATCAGAGCATAAACCAATCACAACAACAATAATAGAAAAAGTAATAGAAAAAGCAAAATCAGAAGATGAAGAAGAAATAGAATTAGATGATAAAATAGATGATAATATAAATCAAATAAATAAAAAAAAAGAATATAAAGAAAAAGATGATAAAGAAAAAGAACCAATTCAAAGTTCAAAAAAGGAAAAAAGTTTCAAAGCACAAAATTCATATGATGAAAAAGAAGAAAATGAAGATGAAAAAAAAACAGAAAGGAAAGATGAAAGAAAAGTAACATTTAAAAAAGAAAAAACTGAATTAAAAGACATAAATGAAAATGATGAAAAAGATACTTTTAGTACATATCAAAATATAAATAATGATACAATGAGTGAATTTGCTGCAAAATCTGATACTCAAGATATAGAAATTGAAAGAATAATTAGTTCATTACCAAATAATTTTGGTTTAGAAAATAAATTAAATGAATCAAATGAAAAATATAAATTAAAAACTTTTCCAGAATTATTAACTTTATTTAATAAAAGAATTCATGCTTGTGAAAAAGGAATTAAAGAATTACAAAGAGTTTCAAAAATACATAATTTATTAAATAATAATATTAATAAAAATAAAGATAATATTGAAGAAAATCATAAAGAAATTGAATCTATAAAAAAAAATATTCATGATATAGAAATTAGAGCAAAACAATCTAAAAATGAAATGGATCAAATTAGAGTTAAAGTTGAAGATTTTAATATTTATGATTTAGTTAAAGATAGTGGTGATGGGAATTTAGATGCTAGTAAAGTTTTAATTATGGCACTTGAGAAAAAAGTTTTTAAAAAATTTGAACAAAATGATGAAAAATATAAAGTTTTAGATGAAGATGTTACTAAATTTAAAAATGATTTTAATGATTTGATTAATAATTTTGATTCTCTTAAAAAAAAAATTGAATTAAATGAACCTAATGAAGAAATTCATAATGAATTTAATGAATATAAAGAAAAAATGACTGATTATTTAACTAATTTAAGTAATAGAATTAATAGTTTAGGGACTGTAAATGTAAATGAAGTTAGTAATGTGAATAATACTTTTGATGAAGAAAAAGTTAAAAATTTACTTAATGATTCATTAAATGAATTAGAAAATAAAATAATGTCAAATATAAAAGAAAATATTGAAGAAACCAAAAAAAAAATTTTAGAAAATCACAATTCATCAATGGAAGATACTATAAATATGATAAAAAATCTTTCAAAAAAAATAAAAGAAATAGATAAAACATTAGAACAAAAAGTAAATGATACAACAGTAAATGAAATGAATGAAAAAATAAAAAAAATAGAAGAAGAATTAAAGCAAAAAACAAATCAATATACTTTTGAAGAATTAAATGACAAAGTAACAATATTAGATGAAAAATCAAAAGATACAGATTTTAAAATGGAACAAATAAATGAATTAGCTGATAAATTAAGACAAGAAAATTCAAATATTGTAAGAAAAATAGAATATTTAACTGGAGAATATGCAAAATTAGCATATGGACCAGTATCAGAAACAACATCAAATAAGAGAAAAAGTATATTTGATACAAGTAATTTTATCGATTCACAAAAATTTATAGAAACAACTAAAATAATACATAAAAAATTAGACTTTTTAAAATCAAATATTGATACAATTCAAAAGAATATTGATGATATATTTGAAAGATTAAAATCAACTCCAAATGAAGATGATTTCATACAATATCAAAATTTATTAAAATCTATGATTGAAGATTTAAGATTATCTTGTAATAAAAAATATTCTGATAAAATTGATGTACAAAAAAGTTTCAGATATATTGAAACTCAAATTAAAAATTTAAATGAAAATTATAAAAGAGAAGGAGAAAGTTGGTTACTTGCAAAAAAACCTTTATCAAATTTCCTATGTGCATCATGTGAAAGTGTAATAAGAGATATGAATACAAAAAATGAATATATACCTTGGAATAAATATCCTCAAAGAGAAGAAAATTTAACTAAATATAGAATGGGACATGGATTTAGTAGAATGTTACAAATGGTAAATACAGATTTATTGAGAAGTCAAGAAAATAAAGAAAAAAATTATGCTTCAGATGAAGAAAAAATGAGTAATTTAAATGAATTAAATAGAACAAGTGAAAATAAAAAAGTTAAATTACCTTATGTTAGTCATAGAGGACATAATAATAGTAATATTGATAATAATAGTAGTTTAATTACTGGGAAAAATAATAGTGGAAGTGTTAATAAAAGTAGTATTTTAAATAATAATAGTAATATTAATAATATTAATAGTGGGAATGAAGGAAATATTAATAATGATAGTAATCAACCTAAAGTTGTTAGGATTTATAAAGTTCATAAAAGTAATCAAGGATTTGAAGGAGGAGATGTTGGAAATTTATATAGTAAAACTGAACCTTCTTTGTAATTTAGGGTTTTTTTTTTTGGGTTAGGAAAGATTATTAAATATTATTATTATTAATGTTTATATTTTTTTTTAATTATTTTTATTTTTCATTAATTTTTTATTCCTTTTTATTATATATTTTTTTCAATATTTTTTTTATTTATATTTTTATTTTATTGGATTTAGAATTTCATTTTTTATCATTGAATATTTTTCATGAACTTCTTTTTCTTCATTTTTTGCTTCAATTAATATATTTATATATTTTTTAATTAAATATATAGTATATTTCTTTTTAATTAAGTATATTAATATTTTTTTAAAAGGCCTTTTTTTTATTATTTTAATTATCAAATTTGTCAAAATTAATATTGGAATATCATTTATTTTCTTTTTTAAATTTTCATCTTTATATTGATTTATTAAAAACTCAATTGTCTTATTTTTATTATTTAAATATTTATTATTATTTTTTAGTATATATGATAATATAATTTTTTCAAAATAATTTTTGTATAAAATTGATTTAACTTTACTTTTTATTTTATTTATTTTATCATTATCTTTATTTAATTTTTGAATAACATTAAAAAAAGAAATTAAAATAATTTGATTATATTTTTTATTTATTTTGGAAAATTTCACATAATCTTTAAAAAAAAGGAAACATTTTAATTTTTGCTTTCTCTTATAAAAAGTAGAAGAAATAAATATTTTTTTTTTAAGAATAATTTTATTTAATTTTTGTTTTTTACATTTTCTAAAAAAAGAATTCATTTCTTTATACTTAAAAGTAATTAATTTTTTTTCAAAATCTTTATTTAAATAATAATAAATAATTTGAGGTAAACTTGGAGAATCTAAAAATTTATTAACTTTATATCTCATTAAATGAATATAATTTTTCTTTAAATTATAAATATATATTTTTTTGAACCTAGATAAAAAAACTTTAAAAGCTTTTGTTTTAATAAGGAAATTTTCAAAACCTTTAAATACTTTTTTTATCAATTTTTCATAATAATGATTTCTTGCATAATAAATGATTTTTTTAAATTTTACTTTCTTTTTAATTCTTCTAAAAAATTTTTTATAAATCTTTTTTTTTTTTATATTTTTCATTTGTTTATATAATTTTCTTAAATTTGAAATATGTTGAATTTCCCTTTTTATTTTTTCAACAATTCTTCTTTTATATAATTTTATTACTCCATAAACTATATTACAAAAATTCTTTTTTATTATATACATATTTTTATATTTTTCATAAATTTTTCTTTTTAAATTTTCAATATAAAACATATTGGCAATTATGTTTTTTTTTCTTTGTTTAATCAATCTTTTACAGTCATCAATAAAATATTTAAATCCATTTTTCATTTGATTTTTCCTTATTGAAATATGTAAATCTAAATTTGAATTAATTTTTCTTTTTATTGCAGTAAAAAAACTCTTATATATATTATATTTATTAACAGCAAATTCTTTTAATTTTAAATTGTTTTTATTTAAAAACAAATCAAAAAAATTTTTATATTCTTTTTTCATATTCATTTGAACATATTTTAACTTATTAATAGATAATCTTAAAACATTTCTACTTTCATTTAAAGCTTGTTTTAAAAAAATTTGAAAATATAATTTTTCAATATTCCTATATTCATTATATTTTAAATAAATTTCTCTTGTTGTATTTTTAATAAATCTTTGAAAACCATTTATAATAAATTTTCTTGTTATAAAATTTTTTTTGGTATTTAATATATGTTCTTTAAATAAAAGAGTAAAAACTTTTATTTTTCTTCCTCTATCAAAATATTCTATTATATCACAATATTTTTGTAACTTTTCTACAAAAAAATCTTTTAAAATTGAAAAAGCCATATATTTATAACTTAAAATATTCCTTTTTCTCATTTGAATAAATTTATGATAAAATTTTAATTTATTAAAATATTTTTTTTTTAAACTAAATTCAGTTTGATATGTTAATTTTTTTAAATTTTTCATTTTTATTTTTTCTTTTTCTACTCTAATATATAAAGATGGTTTTGATTGAATAACTAAAGCTTTTTTTATTGGTTGTGTTTTCTTTACTCCATTTCTTATCATTTAATTTAAATGTATATTTTATAAAATAAATTTAAAAATGTTTATTATTAATTTAAAAAAAATATATAATTAAAAAAAACTTCTTTGTTTATTTACAATTAAAATTATAATTATTTTTTAATTTTCTTTTAATTTTTTCTTTTGGAAACTTAAACATTCATTTTTTTCATTTTCTTCATTAGTATTTTTAATTTTTGATTCTGATTTAGCATTAATAGACTCATTTTTTAAATTTGAATTTTGAATTTTCTTATCATATGTACTAGAATGACTATTATTTACTAAAGAATTTTTTCCAGGAGTTTTTAAATTATTATTATTTTTACTAGGATCTAATAAAATTAAAACTTCATTAAATTTATTACAAAAATTTTCTAAATCATTTAAACTTTCAAAATGAATTTTAATTGCATTATTATTTAATTTTAATTTATTATCTTGATTTTTTTCTTTTTCTTTATTTTCATTATCATAATTATAAATTCTACTTAAGAAAACTAATAATTTGTCAATTCTTTTATTTTCAATATTTGAAAGATTTGATATAATATTTCCTTGAAATAAAACATTCATTGTTTTAGTATTTCTAAAAACTAAATAATAAGAATCTTTATTATTTAAATTATATTTTTCAATTGAAATTTTACCATTACCATTTGAAACATACTTTTTTTCTATCCAATTGTAAATGTAAAAAGATTCAACATTAACATCAAAAATTTTATGCTCATTTTTTACTTTAATTTCATTTTTTTCTATATTTTCATTATTTGAATTCCCATTTATTGGAACTTCTTCTTCTGGGTCAAAACTTCCTTCACTTTCTTCATCATCTTCCTCTTTAAATTGACCTTCATTTTTTGTATTGAAATTAAAAGAAAGTATTGAATTTTCACTATTAAATATTTGATTTTTAATATCATTTGTTGATTTAACATTATTATTTATACTTATTGAATTTAATGGATTTGAAATTGATTTATTATTATTAAAAGGATTAAATATTTGGTTATTATTATTATTAAAAGGATTACTAATTTTATTATTATCATTATTAAAAGGATTATTTATTTTATTATTTTCATTATTAAAAGGATTGTATATTTTATTATTATCATTATTAAAAGGATTATTTATTTTATTATTATAATTATTTAAATCATTATTTATTCTATTATTATCATTATTAAAAGGATTATTTATTTTATTATTATCATTATTTAAAGTATTGTTTATCTTATTATTATCATTATTAAAAATATTATTTATTTTATGATTATCATTATTATTAATTCCAAAAGGATTAGTTGAAGAAACATTTAAATTTTGAAAAGGATTTACAGAAGTATTATAAACTTGGGTAAAAGGATTAAAAATATTATCAATTTTTTTATGATCAGTAGTATGTCCAGTTGACTTAGTAAAATTTTCAATTTTATTTGTTCCTGAAAAATTAGAATTATTATTAGAATTTATTTTTTTTTCAGAATCATTTAAACTTTCATCTTGTCTTTTTAAATAATTTTTTAATTCATTTTCTGGAGTCACTTTAATTTTTCGCGCTGAATTATTTATATCTTTTGGATCAACTATTACTTTTGCTTCAACTATTTTTAAAAATTGACGATTATTTGAATTTTGTTCTGAATTATTATTATTTATTGAATTTGAAGATGAAATCATTTCATTATAATTCCTCTTTCTGATACTATGACCAAATAAATTTCTTGACATTTAAAATTTATTAAATAAAATTTAATTTAGAGAATTTATAGAATTTATTTTTAGATATTTTTAATTTTTAAAATTTAAATATATTTAATTATATTAAAATACAATTTCCAAATTAAAAAAAAAAATAAAAAAAAATAATAAAAATATAAAAACAAAAATATAAGTTAAAAAATAATAAATATAGAAATTAAGAATGTATAAAAAATTTTCAACAATAAACATAAAAAATATTATTAATACTTTTTTAGAAAGATATGATTTTAAAGGAAAGTATATTATTGTTTGGGGAATTTCTCATAATAGTAATTTTGGTCTGAAGTTATTAGTAATTTAAGAAATATTTGTAAAGAATATTTAATTCAAGGTATTAAGGAGCATCAAAAAAGTGAAAATGTTAATAAATTTATTCAAAGTTTAAAGTGATAATTGTTTTTTTAGTAATTTATTTATATAATGTTAAATATTGTTTATTTGATTATATTACTTAATTTAAATTATTAAATTTTATAAATAAAAAAAATATATAAAAATAATAATTTTAATTAAAAACTTTTTAACTTAAAATAAAATAAAAAATTCTTTTTATATAAAAAAACTAATATCTAAAAATCATCCCCATCATTAATATTATCCTCTATTTTCATATTTTTAATTAAATCTTGAACTCCTGAAATTTTTTCAATATAATAAGGGTCATTCATAACATTAACTAAAAATTCATCTCTTTTCTCTAAATAATTTCTAATCATATTTTCACTACAAGCAACACAATTCCTATTTCCAGAAAATCTAAAACAACTCATATTATAATCAATTAAATTTCCTCTAATTTGATGTGGATAATCTAAATCAGAACTTCCTTTATTCAAACTAGAATTAATACAACTCATTCCCAATTCAATAGCTAATCCACTACAAATCATACTAACACCAGGTCTCGAAATAGTACATTGTTGATCTAAAGTTCTACTTCCACTTGTATCACTTGGAGTAACAATATCAGTACAAAAATAACATCCTAAATTATTTTCTTTATTCCCATGTCTCATTATTAAAAATGAATCAAAACCAATTGCTGCTGTTATTACTATTTTATTATATGCTTTTGATATTAATGTTGGATACCATCTACTTTCTCTTGAATCTGTTAATAAAAATATTATATCATGAGATTTTATTTGTTCTTCTAATAATGTTAAATTTTTTATATAATCTTCTTTTGATTTTTCATCTATTAAAGTACGACCTGGTAAAGGAATATTTATATTAAAACCATTTGAGTTTGTTAAAGGGAAAATTTCTTTTAATTTCTTTGGTGCTAAAATTGCTTTGTAATTTTCAGTAGTTGAATCATTGAAATTATATAAACTTTGTCTTACTGGATTTGAATAGGAAACTTTACCATTATCCATAAATGTTATATTTCTAGCACCCCATCCTAATAAACATCTTGATACATGACAACCTAAAGTTCCAGAACCTATTAATAAATATTTTTTCTCTTTTATTATTTGTGTATTTAAACCAGGACACATTCTCCATTTCATTAAATTTATATTTAAATCAACTGCATTTTCTGCTATTGTTTCTGAATTAAACATTTGTTTTAAATCTACTTTTATTATTTCTAATTTTTCAAATAATTCTTTTAATTCTGGAATTTTGTCTTTTATTGGTATTAATTTTATATTTTCTAATAATAATGTTAAATATTTATTTTGGGTTTTGTTTATTATTATTTCTGTTATTGTTTCTTTTTGATTTTCGTAAAGGGAATTTTTTATTAATATTGGAATGGATGTTTGATTTGTTGAAATGTCATTTATGTAAATTGTTGTTTCATTGAGTAAATAATAGTAATGTTCATTTACTTTATCTTTATTTTTTTCTATGTGTTCGTCTATTAATTTTTTTAAATCTTCATTTAGATTTTCATTTGAGACTTTCTTAATTTTATATTCTACATTTTTATTATGTAAAAGAATAAATCTATATCTAAATAAAAATGTTTTTAAATCACCATAAATAAATAAAATAAAATTATATTTTGTTGAATTTTCTTCAATTTCTTTTAAAACATCATCAATATTTTTTAATTGTTCAAAACCTTCAATTGTACTATAATGAACTAATAATCCATTTAAATTATATAATTTTCCTGTGACTTGAGGATTTTTTGAAGGGTTAAATGAAAAATCTTCAAAACGAATAAATGTATTATTATCTGTAGTTTCATAAAAAGCTGTTATTTGCTTGAATGCATTTTCATATTTGTATTCGTCTAATATTTTTTTTTGATATTCTGTGTAAAATCCTACAGTTAACATTGCTTTTGGATGAAGTATTGATATTTTTGTTGACATTTTTTATTTTAATATTTATTATTTTTGATATTTAATTTTATATTTTTTTTTTGATATATTTTGATTTAAATAAAATATATTTTTTTATATTTTATAATTTTCTAGAAACAAAACACTTTGTTCAATTAGATAAAATAATAAAAAAATAAATAATTAAATAAATATATTAAAAATATATCTGTAAATGGGTTTTTGGATATTTTTTTTAATCTTACAAGTATTAAAACATAATTAAATATAAAATAATTTAATTATTTCCTCGGTTTAAAAAAGAGAATATAATGGTGTAAATCATCACATAATGAAAATAAATAAAAATACTTACATATTATTATTATAATTGGAAATTGAAATTGTACTTATAAAAAAATATATAAGATAATTTCAATTTAGAATATAAAAGATAATGTCAAATCCAATAGAAAATATTTCTATAAATAAAAATTTAATTAAAATAAATTTGAATGAGTGTTCTAATGAAAAATTTAAATTTGATTCATCAAAAAAAAAAGATATTGAAATTAAACAAAATATTTTAGAGAAAAAAGTTAAAAGAAATAAATCAAAAACAATAAAAAAAAATTCAAAAGATAATAATTCAAAAAATAAAATAATTCAAAAAATTTTCAGTGATTTTAAATTAATTTCACCATTATATAAAGAATTTAATCAATTTTCAAAAATTGAAAAAAATATAAAAAATTATATATATTCCCATTATACACAATTAGCAAAAGATGTAAGAAACATTTTTTCTCAATATTTTATTTTAAATTCAAATAATTTTGAAAAATATAATAAAACATTACAATTATGTGATCAATTTGAAAAAATTTATAAAGAGTTTGATAATAAATCATTTATAAAAGAATCAAAAAATCATATAGATATAAAAAAACGATTTAATAAATTAAAAAAAGAATTTAATTCAACTTTAAATAATCAAGAAAATAATAATACAAATAATTATCAATCAAATAAGTTTAAATTATCTTTTAGAGAAAATAATATTAAATCAAATATTAAAGATTTAAAAAAATTTAAATTAAATTTAGCAAAAAAAATAAGAAATTTAACTCAAGAACAAAAAAAAGGAATTAAAAAAATAATCTCAGGAAATCATCTTGATATAAATAATTCAAATAATGTAATGGAATTGGATGTTAATAAACTTTCAGAAAATGAATTAAAAACTTTAGAAAAATATGTAAATAAATGTATATGTGAAAAAAATGAACCATCTATATCAGAAACAAATACAAATTATATTAGTCCAAAAGATGAGGAAATGTTTAATGATATTTCTGAATCTATTTCAAGTGAAGATGAATTTTAATTATTTATATATTAAAATAAATTAATTACATATTATTATATTTATTAATTATCACACAATAAACAATTTTTGAAATAAATTTTTAAAAATAGTATAAAAAATATAATTTTGAATTTCGAATAAAATAAATAATGATATTATATAAATATAATTGTTATTAATTAATTTTAAAGTTTTATTATAGTTTCAAATTAATAAATAATATTTTTCTCCTTTTTTTAAATAAAAAGCCCTTTATTATATTTAAAATAATAAAAATTATTAATTTAAAATAATTAAAATTAATTAAAATATTTTTTAAACTACTTTTAAATAATGTTAAATATTATTAAATAAAAAGAATTAAAAATTTTTTTAACAGTTAAAAATAATTTAAATAAAATAAAAAGTAATATATTTCATTATAAATATATATTATTAATATAATTAAAATAATTTTTTTTAAAAAAATATCATTTATTCCATCAAATAAAAATAATAAAAATGTTATCTCTCGAAACTCAAGAAGTATCAAAAAGTTATTTTTTTGAAACAATTCAAAATAAAAAAGAAAAAAATACAAAAATAAATTTATCAAAAGCATTAATGGAAGCAGAACAAAAAAAAGATCCAAAATACAAAACAGAATTATGCAAAACATATTCAGAAACAAAGGAATGTCCATATGGTTCAAAATGTAGATTTGCTCATGGAAAAGATGAATTATTTTCAAAAAATAAGGGAAATAATTATAAAAAAAAAGAATGTAAATCATTTTCTGAATTTGGTTTTTGTACTTATGGTTCTAGATGTAGTTTTAAACATGATGAAAGAAAACTTCAAAATATGAATTTATCTTTTTATTATAAAAAAATTTTTATTATTAATAATTTTAAACCTTTAAATCATAGATTAGATATTTTTTTACAAATAACATCTCAGAATAATAAATATAATAAATTTAATAGTTCTTCAACTAGTGAATTTAGTAGTGATGATGATAATAATATAAATAAAAATAATAATATTAATAATATTATTTATAAAGAAAATTCTCATTTTTTTAATAATTATTTTCCAAGTTTTCATTGTGATTAGGTAATTTAAAAAATCAAAAGTTTTATTAATGATAATTTATTTATTTATTTATTTTTTTTCCATATTGGATTTTGTAAATATTATATATTGAAAATAATTAGGTTTAATCATTTTATATATATTATTTTTTTTCCATCAAGAACTTAGTTTAATGTTTAAATTTAATGTAATGATATATAAGAATTAGCTAAAAATATGATCTTTTAAAAAAACAATAATTTATTTATTATTATTCATCATAATTTATTTATTCATATATAAGGTTTAATATTAAACAAATAAAATTAAAAAAAAAAAATATTTATTCCAAAATAAAAAAAATGAAATATAATTTCTTTCTTCAACTATTTTTTCTAATATTAATATCATGTCAAAATACAACAAAAGATAATAAAAAAGACACATATGACCCATTTAATATGACAAATTCAGAAATGGATAAATTAATGGCATGTTCATTTATAATGACCTATAAATCACAAAAAGACAAAGACATAATTCAAAATACAATTCAAAAATTTAATTCATCACTTCAAGAAAAGGCACAAGGAAAAATATTTACTGATATGTTTGAAAAATGTGCAGATTCAATTAAAGAAAAAACTTATTCTCAATTTATAAAAAATTTAGTTGTTTTTCAACAACCTGAATTTACAAATGATATTGAAAAATTAGTTGAACTTGATTATTCAAAATATACTGATGAATCTAATTTAGATTTAACAATGGAACAACAAATTCTTGCTTATAAATTTCAGAAAGTTAGAAATTTATATCAAGAAAAAATGAATAAACCTAATCAAGAAGGAAATGAAAATTTTAAAAGTAATACTTATGATATTACTAAAGTTCCTAATTTTGTTAAAATAAGTTTATTTATTGGAGTTTTTGGAATTTTATTTATTGGAAGTTATTTTGCTTTAAAAAAATTGACTTATAAACCTGAAAAAAAGAAAAAAAAGAAAAATTAAGATTTGATATAATTAAAAATAAGATTATTTGAATTTTTATTTAATTATTTTTTTTAATTTTTTTTTTCATTTTAAATAAAATAATAATATTATATAATAATAATAAAAATAAAATGTCTGGGACTTTTATTTTAAATGAAGTTGATAATTTTATATTTATTAAAAATACAATTAATAAAAATAATAAATTATTACTTTCAATTTCCAAAAAAAATGCGGATATTTTTTTATTAAATGAAGAAAGTTCAAATCAAATATTTATGAATAATCATTATTCAATTTATGGAATTATGGGAATTATTAATATTTGTTCAGTTCCTTGTTTAATTGTTATTACTAAAGCTTTAGATTATACAAAAGGACAAAATAAAATATTAAAAATAATAGAAATAAAACATATAATATTAAATAAAGATATTGATAATAAAAAAAAAGTTGATATTGAAACAAATTTTCAAATTTATTCAGAACAAATAATATATTTACCAATTTATTTTTCAACAATTTTTGATTTATCAAATCCAATAGCAAAAATTAAAGAAGAAAAAACTAATTTTTATTTATATAATTTAAATATGCTAGAACCTTTATTATCTGAGAAAAATGATAACATAATGTCATTTTGTTGTAAATGTATTTTTGGTTATATTGGATATTTTAATAAAAAAATACAATATATAGATATAAAATTTTATTTTATATCAAGGAAAAATATTATAAATCAAGAAAATGGAATTTCTCAAAATGAAATAATCTTTGATTTAATAAATGGAGATCAATTTAGTATTGTTATTTATTCAAGTTTGAATAATTCAGAAACAAATCCTTTTACTATAGAACAAATGAATAAATTAAATTTAATATCATCAACTTTTGTAACAGATAATTTAAAATTAATAGATGAAGAAATTAAAAATAATTACATTACAATAAATATTAATCAAATAGATATTAATGAAGAAATAGAAAAAATAGGTTATAATTATAGAAAAACAACTCAATTTTTTTCTACTTCTTTTTATAGTGAAAATAATTGTTTCCAAAAAAGTGATTGTATAATTGTAAGTGGAAAAGAAAATGAAATGATTCAATTACTTAAAATAGTAATTTTTCAAAATATTGTAAAATGCTTTCAAAAATATAATATACCAACAGAATCTCAAACTGATTTTTACGTATATTTCAATGCAATAAAAGAAACCAAAAAAAAAAATTATTTAGATTTAATAAATGATATAAAATTATCAATGGAATTAAATAGATTAATAGGAGAATTAGATAATTATTTAGAACAAAAAATTGAAGAAAAAAAGAATAATGAAATATCAAATTATATAAAAGAAAAAAAAGAATTAGATATAAACAATATAAAAATATATATTTTAACATTTAATCTAGCAGGAGCATCATCAGATTATATAAAAACAGATAGAGCAGATTTTAATTTAGAAAATTTATTATTTCCAGAAAATAAAAAAGAATATTTTACAAATGAAAACTCACCTGAATTTTATTGTATTGGTTTCCAAGAAATAGTAGAATTAAATGTACAAAATATAATATTTAAATCAAATAATCAATCAGTTAATCCTTGGATACAAAAAATAACAAATATTCTTTTTCATAAATTTAATTATCAATTAATAGTAAAAACTAATATGGTTGGTATTTTATTATTAATTTTTACTAAAAGTTCACTTATTCCTTTAATAACTGAATTAAATATTCAAACTTGTAAAACTGGATTTGCAATGGGTATGCTTGGGAATAAAGGTTATTGTATTTGTCAATTTAATTTTAATGGGAAATATTTTGGTTTTTGCTCTGGTCATTTATGTGCTGGGGATACTAAAGTTAATTTAGAACAAAGATATAAAGAGTTAAAAAGTATTTTTGAATATAGTAATAATAATTTTAAGAAAAATAAATTTATTTTAAATGATTATTTTTTTATTTTTGGGGATTTAAATTTTAGAGTTGATTTCTCAAAAGAAGATATTACTAAAGATAATAGTATTGAACAAAGTGATATTATTTTATATAAAGATATTTTATTTAAACGAGATGAATTGAATAATTTTCTTGTTGATTATAAATTTATTAATGAAGGGAATGTTAAATTTTTTCCTACTTATAAATATATTAAAAATACAAATAAATATGATTTGAGTAAAAAACTTTGTTCTTGGACTGATAGAATTTTATTTGGTAATAGTGAATCTAGTTCTTTAAATCAAATATTTTATGATTCTATAGATAATATTAATATTTCTGATCATAAACCTGTTTCTTCTTTATTTGAAATTAAATTAAATAATAAATAAAAAAAATTATCTTATTTAATTAATAATATTATATTAAAAATTATTTTTTTACTTTAAAAAAAAAATAATTATTTTAATTATTTTTTTCCTTGTTAAAAAATTAAATTTTATTTAAAATATGGATAAAAATAATAACAAAGAATCAATAGATACAGAAAAAAAAGAAGAAAAAGAAAAAAATAATGAGGAAAAACAAAACAAAGATGAAAAAAAAGAAGAAGAAAAAAATATAAATGAAGAAAAACAAAACTCAGAAAAAAATTTACAATCAGAAAATGAATATATAAAAAATCAAGAATTATATATAAAATTAAATGAAAATGAATCAGAAACTCAAGATATAACAGATGATATGAAAAATATATTAAATTCCTTAAAATTAGGTGAAATAATTAAAACAGAAGATTTTAAATTTTTAGATACAATGAGTGCAATTGAATTAAATCATTATAAAATGGATCCTCATTTTCAAAATGAAAAAGTTGAAAATTGTAAAGTTAAAATAGAAAAAAAATTAGTTAAAGAAATGAAAGATTTAAATTTAGATGAAACATTTATTTTAATTGATGAATTATTTAAAAGAGAAGTATCTTGGATTCATGGTGGTCCTATATCACAAAATATTTTTGAATTAATATATTTTTCACATGAAGATATTAATAAAGTAAATAATAAAATTAATCCTTCTGTTTTTGAAGTTTATTTAGATTCTATTATTCAAATTATTTATTTAGTTTATAATTCTTTATATAATTGTTGTTGTTTTAGAGAAGAAGATGTTAATATTGCATTTTATCAAAATGCTAAAAATATTGAAAGAAAAGATATTTTTAATGATATTAAATATATTGAAAAATATTTACATGAACAAAGTAATACTGATAATAAGAAAAAAATATCTCAGATATTAAATAGATTTCATATTCAAAAAATTATTATTACTTTGTTAAGTGAACAATTTGATAAAAATAATTTGAGTCGTTTTGATAATTTTATTGTTCATGTTAATGAATTAAAAAGTGAAATTAATTTAATTGATTTTACAATCTCTAATCCATTAAAATCCCAAAATTTAATTGATTTAAATGTTTATTTTGATAAAAATTTATATAAAATTTTTCCTTTATTAGGTAGTCATAAAGTTGGAATAATATTTGATGAAGAAAAAACTATATTAAAATTACAAGAATTTATAAATTCATTAGCATTAATTTTTACAATTTATAAACAAAAAAATATTTATCATATAATACATTATTTACAAAAAATAAACCAAAATTCACCATCATATATAATAAGAGAAATATTAGATGTTAATTTATTTCCAAATAATAATGAATTAATATTTGGAAAAATTAATTATAAAGAAATTTTATTGGAAAATTTAAAAGGAATAAAAATTAATTTAACATTAAATGAAGATTCAGAATTAATAGATTATATTATATCTTCACATAAAGAATTATGTAAAGTTGAATTAAAGAATAAAGCAAGAAAAATAAGAGAAGGAAAAGATTTAATGGATACTTTAATGGCAGTAACAATTGAAGGTCATAAAAAAGAAAATTCAAAATCTAAAAATTCAAAAGTTAATCAAAATTCTTTAATAAATTTCCTTTTAATTGATGATTTAAAAGTAATGTTAAATTTAATTTTTACAAATTTTTCAATTGAAATGTTTAAAATTGATGAATGTGATTATATTTTTTATGTATGTGAAAAAGTTGTTAATTATTTAAGTATGCATTCTTATATTTTAATTTCAAAATTTGCTGAAAAATTATTAAAAGAAGATAATATTGCAAATAGTCAATTAAAAAAGAAAATGTCTCATTTTCAAAAAATGTTAATTGATGAATCATATATTTTTAATGCTTTAAAAAATGCATTTAATGGTTTAAAGGGATTAATGTTTTATTTAAAACAAAATAATTTAATTAAATTTCCAAATTTAAATGAAAAAGAAAAAATATTGAGAGTTAATAATAGATTTAAATATTTTAAAAATTGTGGAATGTTTATTAATTTATCATATGAGGACTTTGAGAATAATTATAATTCTGAAATTGAAAATGAAGATTATTTTAATATTGCAAATGAAAGTATTAAAAGTGCAACTAAATTTTTATCTGAATTAAAAAATGCAGAAATTAAATTAAGAGATACTGTTTTATTTGATAATGATTATTTAAATAATTTGAGTAAAGCTATTATTTCTAATAGTTTACTTTTTGGAAAAATTAAAAAATTTGTTGCTAATGAAGAAAATAAAGGTAAATATTTAAATATTATAATCAATATTAAAAAATATGATACATTTCTTCCAATTTTAGAAATAAAAAGTTAAATAAAATAATAAAAAAATGAGTTAAATAATAAAATTTTTTTTCAATTATTGTGTTATTTATTATTTATAAGTAAAATTGTAATATTTAATTTGATTTTAATTCTTTTTGTGTAAAAAGATGAAGAAGAAATATTTGTATTTTATTTTTAAAACAAATTAATAATAAAGGAATAATAAATAAAACAATAAATAATCCTCTATAAAGTCCTTTATTTGTTAAAATATTAATTGGTTTAACATCACTATTAACTTTATTAGTAATTAACTCAAAAATAGATTTAAATTCAATTTTATTTTCATCTTTAAATTGATAAGAAATGCTATGAGATAATAAAGAAATTAAAAAAAAGTTTTTATTATATTCTTCTCCACATAAATTAGGAATTTTATTTTTATTTGTTTTAAAATCATATTCACTAAAATCATCAACATCAATATCTTTATTTAGATTATTTTTTATTACATAAATATCATTACAAATAATTGATATTTTAAAATTTATTCCTAATGAACCAATAAAATGAACCATAATTTTATAATAATGATTTTCTAATAATGAATCTTTATTTACTTTTAATAAAATTTCTGTATTTAATTTTGTATTTATATTTATTTTTTTATCAGGAATAATATTTATTGTTTGTATTTCTTGTTCTGAAAATATTATTATTGAGAAAAATATTAAAGTAAAAAAATTTATTTTCATTAAAATTTTTAAATCTAAGTAAAGAATAATATTATTTTAATATATAAAAATGAATAATTATTAATTTAAATATTTTTATTTTCTATTACCAATTTTGGGTTTATATCCAACAGAAGGTTTTGAAACTTGTTTTTTCTTTCCTCCATTATAGTAATTAATTTTTTCAATTATAATTTTATTATTATTATTATTTGAACCTTTTGAAGAAATAATTTTTACTTTTATATTATTATTATTATTTAAATTATTATTATTATTTATATAATTATTATTATTATTAAATTTATTATTATTATTTGATAAAATCCTATGACTTGGTCTAGCACTTGCAGCTCTTATTTTAACTTGATTTTTATTATCTAATTGAATTTTATTATCATTATGTTTCAATTTATTACTATGATAAGCATTATTATTATTTATAAGATTATTATTTGGTCTATTATTATTCACTAAATTATTTGGTATTCTTCTCCCACTAGAAGGTCTTACTTTATTATTTTGTTGTTGTTGAATATTATTAATTTGAATATAATTATTAGGATTATTATTATTATGTTGATTACTATTATTATGATGAATATTATTTTGTAAATTATTATTATTTTGATTATCTATATTACTATTATAACTATGATATATATTATTTTGATATCTATTATTAGTATGTGGATTTTTATAACTGTAACTATGTCCTATTAATATTCTTTTTTGTTCCTTATTTTTACCTTGAAACGAACTTGAAGGTCTTTTTATATTTAAATTATTTTTAGCAGGATTATTAATTAGATTATTTTGTTTATTATTATTATTTTCTTTATTATAATTATTATTATTTTCTTTATTAATTCCCTTATTAGCTTCATTTAAAAAACCAGATTTTTTAGTTTCAAATTCATCATTCATCATCATTTCATTTCTATCATTATACATTTTCTTATGAGGTAAAATTTTATTAATATCATTTACTTTCTTTGGAAATTTAATAGTTTGAATTAAATCAACTTTATAATCATTATCATTCTCATTAATTTTATTAATATCATTCATTTTACACATAATAACATTTAAACTTAACAACTGATCACAAGAAGGTCTTTTTTCTGGATCAACAATTAACATTTTAGAAATAACTTTACATAAATCTTTAGAATAAATTTTATTAACAGGTTTATAAACACCTTTTTGAATATTATTAAATAAATTAATAAGAGAAGTTCCTCTAAAAGGAGGTAATAAATTACACATTTCATAAATAATACAACCAACACTCCAAATATCAGTTTTATAATTATATGATTGTTCAGTCCAAATTTCTGGTGAAGAATAATATGGTGTTCCAGTATGTGTATTTGCACTTCCAATTTTTGAAAATTTACTTACATTTAAATCTCCTATTTTAATTAAACCATTTTTCATTAAAAATATATTTGCACTTTTTAAATCTCTATGAATAATATTATTATGATGTAAATATTTTAATCCTTGAAGTATTTGAATTAAAATATTCCAAATTGTATTTTCTTGAAAGGATAATTTATTTAATTTATTATTACTTATTTTTGATTCTATATCACCATCATCTGCATATTCCATTACAATATTTAATGTTTGGGAATTATTATCATAAAATGCTTCTTTATATCCTATTATGTTTGGATGATTTAATGATGCTAAAATTCTTATTTCATTTAATGCATTATCTTTTTCTTTTTCACCTAATTGTGTTATTTTTACTCTTTTCATTGCATATATTTTTGAATCTTCTTTTCTTATTACTTTATATACTGAACCAAATGCTCCTGAACCTATTCTATCTCCTAACTGAAAATTTTCCATAATTTATATTCTTGTTTGATTTTATTTTATTTATTTATATTTTTTATTTTTTTTTATTCCTAATTTTTTTTATTTTTTTGATAATGTTATAATTTTTTAATTTAAAAAATAATCAGAAAAATTGATTTATTCAATAATTCCATTTAATAAAATTTTTTAATAAAATATAAAAAAATATAGAAAAAAAATTAAAAATGGATTATACTACAGAAATAATAAACATAGTTAAAATAAAAGAAGGTTTTTTCATAGGTGATAGAATAGCAGGAACAACATTTGAAGTAATAGAACAATTTAAAATAACTCACATAATAAATGCAGCAGGAAATGAAATAATAAATCAATTTGAATCAATAGGAATAAAATACTTAACATTAAATTGGTCAGAAAGTCCAAAAAGTATATTATTTAATCAAAATGATGAAATTGCAACAAGAATAGTAAATTTTGTTGAAGATTCATATAAAAATGGAGAAGGACTTTTAGTTCACTCATCAAGAGGTCAAAATCGAGTTTGTATTGTTGTTATTATTTATTTAATTAAAAAATATAATTGGACTATTCAAAAATGTATTGATTTATTATTTAGTAAAAAAAATGACGTTTTTATTCCTCAATATTTCCTTAAACAATTAAGTGATTTTGAAAATAGAATAAGCGAAATTAGTACAATTAAAAAAAGCTTTAATTGGAGTGATGAACAAAATAAAGAAGATATTGATGAATTTGTTATGAGAAATACTTATGTTAATGGTTTGCCTATTAAAATTAAAAATAATTCTTCAAAAAAAAATAAAAAAAAAAATTTAAAAGTTGGATGGGGAGATAATAATCCTTATGGGAAAGGGAATTATTTAGTTAATATTGATTTGCAAAGAGATTTATTTTTAATGAAAGATATTAAAAATGTTACTGCACATTTAAATTTAAAACCTATGAAAAGTTGTATAAAAGGAAATAATAAAAAAAAAGTTATTGAAGAACAAAATGAAAATGAAAATGATAAAAATATAAATGAAATTAGTAATGATATTGAAAAAGAAAATTTAAATTCAAATTTAAATTTAGGTAATAATCAATTTAATAATACAAATGAAATGAAAATAAACAATAACAATAATAATATTAATAATAATATTAATAATAATAATTTAATGATTAAAAATCCAAATATAAATAATTATGAAAGAATTAAAGATAAAAATATTATAGATAATAATGATTATTCAAAAGGAATTGAATTAGATAGTAAATTACTTCAAGAAATAAATAATTTAACAAATAATTTTAATAATTTAAATATACAAAAAGATAATCAAAATAATTTTGAAAAAATTACTTTTAATAATTCAGTTAAACCACAAAAACCAATTAATCTAATAAATAGAGCTACAAATGATAATTTCCAAAATAAAATAATAAATAATAATATAAGAATAAAAAGTGCACAAACTAAAAAAAATAATAGTAATTCAAATGAAAATTCTTTAAAAAGAAATTCAAGTTTTGATAAAGCACCTTTAAATTATAGTTCTAAAAAAGGTTATGTAAATTTATTAAATCCAAATAATAATCAAAGAAATTATTCTTTAAATAATAAAGATAAAAATAATAAAATTATTTTTGCAAATAATTATCGTCAAATTGTAACTAATAACGTAAATAATTATTTTATTCAAAATTCAGAACTTGAAAATCCAAGAGTAAGAACACCAGAACAAATAAGAAAAAATACTAATAAAAAAATAAATAATCCATTTATAAATTTTAATCCTAATAAAGGACCAAATAAAACAAATTATTTTTTAAATAATAATCAAAAAATAAAAATGATGGATTATTATTCAAATAATAATAATAATAATAATAGTAATTATGAATATAATAATAATATTTTAAAAAATAATTATTCAGATTTTCAAAATAGAAATACAAATAATTTACAAAATAAAAATCAATTTTTAGGTTTTGTAAGTCCAATTAACAATTATAATCCAAAAAAAATAAATTTACATACACCAATGCATAATAGTAATAGTCAAAACTCAATATTAAATAGAAATAAACCATTAAATAATTTTAATCCATCATTAATAAGAAAAGCAAAAACTCCAATATTTAATAGACCAAATAATGTAAAAAATGGTCCAATTAAAATTCAAAATAATGATTTTTATAGAAAACCATCAACACCAGATCAAATAAATTCAACATTAAAAAAATCAAAAGATTTAGAAAAATTATATAAAAATAATCAAAATATTTATATTAATTTATATCATTCAATAACAAGAAGTAAAAGTAATACTAATAATAATACATTAAAAAGACCATCAACAGCACCACAAAAAGAAAAAAAAAATAATAATTATAATCATATTAATTTTAATTTTAATAATAGAAATAATATTAAAAATAAAAATTATTTAGGAGGAAGTTTAAAAAGAGCTCCTTCTCCTATGATTAAATCACATCATAATCATAATAATAATTTATATAAAACTCAAAAATTAAATAATGATAAATTTAATCCTGGGTCAACTTTGGTTAAATCTAATTCTTTATCTAATGATTTTTTTAAAAAAAAATATTAAGTTTATTTTTTTGGTTAAAAAAAGTAATATTATGAATATTAAAAATCATTGAGTTTAAATGGTATTTAATAAAATGATTAAAACATAAAAATTTGTTAAGTAATAATTTTTTTTCTTTTATTAGTATTATTATTTATTTTAATAGTTTATATAATACATATTATAAATGAATAAAAAATATTTTTTATCATCAATTTAAATCTGATAAATTTTTTTATTATAAATAATTAAATTAATTATAAATTAATTTATTATAGAAAGAAATTATATAAATTAATTATAAAAATTTTATATGATGAATTATATTACGTCATATAGAAAAATAATTATTTTCTTAAAAATGACATCATTTAATTAATTTTCTATATAATACTATTCATATTTAAAAACAAAATAAAATAGAAAATATTTAAAATGCAAAACTTAACAGAATCTGAAAGACTAAAAGATGAAAGCAATTCAAAAAAAAACCCAATTCCACTAGAAATTATAATCCCAAACAAAGATCCTAAACTAGACAATATATCAATATATTCTCAAAAAGATAAATCCCTTGAAATTCCTTCAATTAATAATAATGAAGAAGAAAGTTTCACAAATGAAAAAGAAGATGAAACAAAGAAAAAAAATTTAATGTTCGAACAACGTAAAATTTCCCCAATGAAACTTTACTGTCACTTAAGTGGAAAATTTGAAATATTATTAATGATTCTAGGAACAATAGGTTCATTAGGAGCAGGAGTAGCAGGACCATTAATGACATATCTTTTTGGTGATACATTTAATGATTTTACAGGAGTAACAGAAGAACAAATGGCACAAGCAACTCCTGAAATGTTAGAAATTATGTTTGATACTTTTAATAATAATATTGATGATATGATAAAGAAAATGTTATATATTGGTACTGGAATGTTTTTTGCTATGTTTCTTGAGAAATTTATGTGGAGTTATGTTGGTTTGTTACAAATGAATCATTTGAAAGAAAATTATTTTGCTGTTATTTTGAAGCAAGAACAAGGATGGTTTGATGCTAATAATGCTTTTGAATTTGCTACTAAGGTACAAGCACAACTTGAACAAATTGAATTAGGTGTTGGGGAAAAATTTGGATTGTTACTTGTTGTTATATCACAATTAATTAGTGGGTTAACTATTGCTTTTTATACTTCTTGGGTTCTTCCTCTTGTTATGCTTTCTGTAACTCCTTTGTTGCTAATTGCTGTTGTTTATTTAATGAAAGCTCTTCAGAAAAGTATGGTTGGTGCTAGGAAAACTTTTGAAAAAGCTGGTGGTGTAGCTGAGGAAATGTTATATAATATTAAAACTGTTGCTTCATTTTCTAATTTTGAATTTGAAATGGAAAGATATAATGAATTAATTGATAAATCACATAATTTTGGTTTGGAAAAAGCATTTAAATTAGGTATTAGTTTAGGTTGCATTATTTTTATTATTTTTCTTACTTTCTTTGTTGCTGTTATATATGGTAGGAAGTTAATTGCTGATAAAAAACATAATGATAATAAAGATAAAGCTTTTACTCCTGGTGATGTTCTTACTGTTATTTTTGCTACTTTAAATGCTATTTTATCTATTGGTATGGTTTCTCCTAATATGAAAATAATACAAGAAAGTGCTTTGGCATCTTCAGATTATTTCACTTTATATGAAAGGGAACCTCAAATTGATTTAAGTGAATCAACATATAAACCAAAAAGAAATGATGTTAAAGGTAAAATTGAATTTAAAAATATATCATTTATATATCCTTCAGATGTTAATAAAAGAAAAATTTTAAATGGATTAAATATAGTATTTGAACCTGGTAAAAAAATTGCTTTAGTTGGAGAATCTGGATGTGGAAAATCTACAACAGTTAATTTAATTGAAAGATTATATGAAGCAACAGAAGGTGAAGTATTAATTGATGGTATAAATATTAAAAAATATGATTTACATTATTTAAGAACATTAATAGGTTACGTTCAACAAGAACCAGTATTATTTAATACATCTATAAAAGATAATGTAATCTTTGGTAGAAATGATGTATTGAAAGAGTTAGGAGGTGATGTAATGGAATTAGTAAAAAAAGCCTGTGCCGAATCATATGCTAAAGAATTTATTGAAAAATCAAATGAAAAATATGAATATATTGTTGGTATTAAAGGAAGTAAATTATCAGGAGGACAAAAACAACGTGTTGCTATAGCAAGAGCAATATTATGTGATCCTAAAATATTAATTTTAGATGAAGCAACATCAGCATTAGATAATAAAAGTGAAAAAGAAGTACAAGCTGCTTTAGATAATATAAGTCAAAAAAATGTTACAACAGTAATTATTGCACATAGACTTTCAACGATTAAAAATGCTGATTTAATATATGCAATTAAAGAAGGGAGAGTATGTGAAGTTGGAACACATGAACAATTATTAGCAAAAAATGGTTATTATGCAGGATTAGTTAAATCTCAATTAGCACAAGATGAATTAGAATCAAAAGAACCTAATGCATTAGATGCAATGCAACGTAAAAAAAGTTCACTTGCTCGTTTAAGCAGTAGAAATTTAAGTATAACAAGTCAAATTTCATTAAAAAAAAACGATAAACCTGAAGAAAGATCTGAAATGACTCATGGAAGAGTTCTAAGTCTTTTATCAGATGCTAAATTACGTGTATTTTTCGGTTGTATTGGTGCATTATTACATGGAGCAGCAGGTCCAGTTTCTGGTTTAATACTTTCAAAAACTGTAACTGCTTTATCAAGTAATGATAGAGATACTGTAATGGATGATGGATTAAAATGGGCTTTTATATTTATGGCAGATGCTTTCATGATGGGAATTTTTGTGTTTATTAAAATGTGGAATTTGGAAGCAATTGGAAGTATAATATCATCAAAAATGAGAAAAGCAGTTATTAGAAAATATCTTCAAATGCATATTGGTTATTTTGATGAAGATAATACTGCACCTGGTGCTTTATTAACTAAATTATCAATTGATACAACTCAATTAAATTCTATTACTTTAACTTTATTTGGTGATATTTTAACCACTATTGGTAATATTGGATTAGGATTAGGTTTTGGTTTTTATTATGATTGGAGACTTACTTTATGGAATTTATTATTTGTTCCTATTATTGTTTTTGCAATTGTAATTGCTAAAGATGCAGTTACTTCTATTGTTAAAGGACAAAAAAATGATGTTGATGTTGAAGCTGGAGCAATATTATCTGAATGTGTTATTAATACCAAAACAATTTATTCATTTAATTTCCAAAAACCAGCTGTTAATATGTATTTAAATGTAATTAAAGAAGGAACTCAAGGTCAATTTTCTTCATCAATAAGAAATGGATTATTAATGGGATTAGGTATTTTTGCTACTTATTCATGTGTTGCATGTTGTACACATTTTGCAGCTAAATATATAACAGAATTTAAAGTAGGATTTTCAGATGCAATGAATTGTTTATGTGTGGGTATGATAATGACAATGGGAATATCAGATGGATTAAATGGTATATCAGATTATTCAAAAGCTAAAAATGCATTTTCATCAATTTTCACTATATTAGATGCTAAAACAGAATTAGATCCATTTAAAGAAGCAAATGAAGGTAAAATAGAACCAAATAACATAAAAGGAAAAATCGAATTTAGAAACGTTAATTTTGCATATCCAACAAAACCAGAACAAAAAGTATTAAACAATATATCATTTACAATAGAACCAGGTCAATCCGCAGCATTAGTAGGATATTCAGGATGTGGAAAAAGTACAATAATCCAATTAATAGAAAGATTCTATGAACCAAAATCAGGAGAAGTTCTAATAGATGATATAAATGTAAAAGATTATAATTTATATAAATTAAGAAAGAGAATTGGTTTAGTTTCTCAAGAACCTGTTTTATTTAAGAGAAGTGTATATGAAAATATTTTATATGGTAAATTAGATTCAACTAAAGAAGAAGTTTTTGATGCTGCTAAAGCAGCTAAAATTGAAAAATTTTTTAATAAGAAAGAAATGGGAACTAAAGAAGATCCTGTTTCTGGAGGTGAAAAACAAAGATTAGCTATTGCTAGAGCTTTTTTGAAAGATCCTGTTATTTTATTATTAGATGAAGCTACTAGTGCTTTAGATAAAGAAAGTGAAATTGCTGTTCAGAAAAGTATTGATGAGTTACAGAAAGGAAGGACTTCTATTGCTGTAGCTCATAGATTAAGTACTATTGAAAATAGTGATATAATTTTTGTTTTGGAAAATGGGAGAATTGTTGAACAAGGTAAACATCAAGAATTAATTGCAAAAGGAGGAAAATATTATATTTTACATAAATATTCTGAACAGTAAAATTTGTTTTTTTTTGTGAAATAATATTTTTTTATTAAATTAGTTATTTATTTTTTTATATTTAATTGTAATCATTGAAAATATTTATAAATTTATTTATTTAAATTTAATTTTTTTATTTTTATATTACCGCCAATTTAAATTATAATTTAAATTTTAAAATTTAAAAATGGATGATTTATCTTTAAAGGAAAAAATATATCAAATATTTAATCAAATACAAACTTCCACAGAAATAAAACAAAATTTAAAAGACTTATATGAATTATATGAAGAACATAATACAAAAGAATTTATTGAAATAATAGAAAATGTAATATATATCATATTTGCAAACTATGAAAAAAATACAGTTCCTTTAAAAAATATTAGAGACTTTTTTAGAACATTCATAGAAAAAATATCCAAAAATCAAAAATTAAAAAAAAAAAACTCAGAATTCATAAATCATTTCTGTGATTTATTTACTCAAAATACAAGAAAAATAAGATATAAATCTTTAAGTATATATTTCCTTCAAATATTTCTAATTCCTTATTCAAATGGTAATGTTTTATTATATAAATCAGAAACATTAGAAGATATAAAATCATATTTATTAAATATATTAAAAGGAAAACAAACAATTTTATTAATGGGAGTTTTACATTTATTAGATAAAGTACCCGAATTACAAAAAGATTCTGATATATGGGAAAGATTAGAAATATTAATTAATGGTGATAATAAAGGAATTAAAAGAGAAATAATAAAAATATTTGAAAACTCAAATGAAAATATAACAAAATATTTATTAGAAATGTTTGATGATGATTCATCTGAAATAAGAACTTTTGCATATGATAAATTAACACGTATTAAAAATTTTGATTCAATCTCTCCTAAAATAAAAGTAAAATTATTTTTTATAGGATTAAGTGATACATCACCAAAAATTCATCAAAATACAAAAAAAATATTAAAACAATATTTAGATTCATTAGGAATATTAAAATCAAAAAATAATGAAATAAAAGAAATAAAAGAAGAAGAAGATAAAATGGAAATTGATGAAGATGATATTGAAAAATCAAAAGATAAAGAAAATAAAATAAATGAAGAAGAAAAAAGTGAAAGTAATGATTTAAATATAACAACAAAAGAAAAAATTTCCCGAGCGACAACTCCATTAAAACCATTAGGAAAAAAATTAAAAGATTCACCAAGTAGAATTTTTGATGAATTAGATGTAATATCATTTTATAATCATCCTAAATTTTCATATGTTTTTCCTTTAATAGTTGAAGCAATGTTAGAAATAATTGATAAAGATGATATAATTCAATTTATAAAAGAAATAATAGAAAATTTAACTTCAATAATAAATAAAATTGGAGAAATAAAACAATTTTCAGAAAAGAAAATAAAAAGAAATACAACTTTTTCATCAAATAATAAAGAAAGATTAGATAAATATGCTTTATTTAATGATATTTATTTCGTACAGAATATTTTATGTGTTTTAAAATCAAAAAAAGAATTTGATTCTTATTTAAATGATATAATTGATTTATTACCAGATGGAACAACATTTTCAAAAATATTAATTCATTTTTACATATCTTCACCTAATATTTATATTTTACATCAATTATTATTAATTTCTCTTTATATGGCATTTCAAGATGAAATTGGAAATAGAGAAATTGTAGAATTTATTAAAAAATTAATTGGTGATGTAACTTTATCTGGAAAAAAAGTTAATGATTTTCATTTTAGAAAAATTAGTTTTGATAATTTTTTAGATAAAAATGATGATATTAATGAAGATGATTTTAATTATAATGATATAACTGAAGATAAAAGAAATGAAATGTTAGTTAATAATTATTTATTACCTATTGAAAGAAAAATTATTTTTTCTATGGAAGATTTAATTGATTTAGCTTTATTAATAATGAAAATGATTTATCAAGGAAAAGATAATCAATTATTTACAATTATTATGGAAGTTATAAATGAATTAAAAGATAATTTAGATTCTGAAAATGAAGGTTCTTTAAAATATAAACAAAGAGAAATTTATGAAAAAATGAAAGAAAAAGTTAATATTGTTGATTTATTAGAAGAAAAATTAAAAAAAGAAAATGAAGATAGAATTGAAATTCAAAAAAAATTAAAAAATGAAAATGAACAAATTGATAATTTAGAAGATGAATTATTATCATTAACAACAATAGAAAGAAATACATTATATAGAATATCACTTTTATGTAAATTTACAATTAATTATTGTAATTTACCACAAAATGCATTTGAAAATATGGTAAAAGATTTAATTGTTCCAGGTTTAAAAAAAAATAATTTTCCTGAAGTTGTACATATTAGTTTAGAAAATACTGGTTTAATGGCAATTAATCATTTTGATTCTGCATATAAAAATTTTATGAAAATTTTTTTTGATAATTTAGAAAAAGATGATGGAAGTGATTTTAAACAAAAAGAAAGAATTTCATTAGTAATTGTATTAGATTCAATATTACATAATAATGTTTTAATGATACCACCTGAGATTTTAAATGGGAGTATTGAAGATAAAGTTCAAATGTTAATTGATAAATATTTATATAATGAAAATTTCAATGCTAGAGTTCTTGTTTTTATTGGATTATGTAAATTAATATTGGAAAATAAAATGACTAAACATGAATTTATTCTTTCTAGATTATTTGTTTGTTTATATAAATCATTTAGAATTATTGATAAGAAGAGTTTGAATTATAATATTAAAATATATGAAATTATGAATAATTTTATGTATTTTTATTCACTTTCAGGAAAAGATAATATTAAATCTATTATTAAAGCTATTAATATTATTTTAACATCACATTTTTATTTTTCAAATGAATTGTCTTATGATAAAAATATTCTTTGTGATTATGCCGATACTAAATTTGATTTTTTAAATCAATTTCTTTTTATTATTTATCAAAATGCACAAAATAGACTTAAAGATATTGATTATATGGATTTAATATTTAAAATATTTAAATATATTTTCTTTATGTATAAATATGCTAGAGAAGAAGAAATTACTTCACCTAAAAAAATAGATAATAATGAAGAAATTATAGAAAAAAAAATTGAAATTAGTATAAATTTAATAAAACTTTTAAAAAATAAAATTAGAACATTTTTTGAAAAAACAGAATATGATATAGGATTATATAATCATTTTAAAGACAAAGATAAATTTGGAAAATTTTTTGCTTATATAAATTGCTTAAGTAAATTAAAAATTATAAATCAATTTTCTCCATATTTAAATGATCAATATATAGAAATTCAAAATAATAATTTTAAAATTGATATTAAAGGAACTGAATATGATTATTCAACTGAACAAAAGCAAAATGAATTAAATGAATATATTATGAAACAACAAAGAAAATATTATTCTTTAATTGAAGAATATCATGATTATTGTTTACAATTAAAAACTAATAAACTAACTAATTTATTTAAACAAAATAAAATTGTTATTGAAGAAAATGAAGAAAATTTAGAAAAATCAATTGATGAAGGGAAAAAAAATAATAAAAGAGCTAATAAAAAAAAAGAAAAATTTCAACCTCCACCAAAAAAAAGTAATGCTTCTAAAAGAAAATAAAAAATTAAAAAATATTTAATTATTATATTTTATTATTAAATTTAATTTTTTAATAAGTTTATATTTAATGAAAAGTCAAAATGAAGAAATTAAAAATGAAAAAAATGATAAAGATAATATTTCAATTTGTTCTGATAATTTAATGTCAACTGAATATAATACATTTCAAGATAAAAAAGAAAAAGGCAATATTCCAGATTTAATAAAAAATGAAAAAGACTTAGAAAAATATTTAGAAGAAACTTATAAAAAATTTATTATTTATAATACAAGTTTTTATTTATTCATTATATTTGAAATTATTATTCAAATAATAATATCAAAAAAGAAATTAAATACAGAAAAAATTAGTCATAGTATTTTTTTATTTTTAAATATTTCAATTGCATTAATTACTATAAAATTCAGTAATATTTATTCAATGACATTATGTGAATGTTATTTATGTTTTATTGTTGCAATGGATATTTGGTTAACTTCAATAAATTTGAAACTTTTATTTTATTTATTTGAAGATTTTCTGAATTATTATATAATTAGATATTTAGTATCAATGAATATAGAATATAAAAAATTTAAAATGTAAATAAAGTAAATTCATTTTATATAGTTAAATTATAACTTAAAATTTAATTTTTTATAATATACATTATAAAATATATTTTATTATTTCATAAAAATAAATTATTTTATTCACCATTTAAAATTTCTTTATATTTTGAATATACTTTACTTACATTTCTCAAACTTTTTTGTCTTATTCTTTTTAAACTTCTTACAGAACTTGAAATAACTGTATTTTTTTTTTCAACATTTCTAAAATTAACAATCCTATTATTTTGTGAATTTTGAATTTTTGTAATATTATCAAAAATAAATTTATACCAATTCATAATAGGTAATTCAAAAAGTTGTTCAAATTCTTGTCTTGATAAATTATATTTTTTTTTGATTAATTCAATTGAATCATACCAAATTATATTAGGAAAAATAATAGTAATTTTTAGAGTAGATTTATTTTTAATTATTTCATTTAAAAAATTATCTTGTCTTTTAATAAATTTTAATAAATCATTATCAAATTCAAAAATTTTTTGATCTAATTCTAAACTAGTTTCAATTTTTTTTTGTTTAATATTTTCATTTATTATTAAACATCTATTAATCATATCTTCAGGCCAAAATGATTTCCTCATTCTATTTAATTGAATTGCTTCTTTTATATTTAATTGATAAATTTTTTCATATGGATTTAAACCTTCTGTATTATAATTTATTTTAATTTTAGGAGTATTAATTTCAAAATATAAATTTTTATATGTTGATTCATTATGAAATGTAATAAAAAAAACAGAAGAGTATTTAGAATAATTTTTATGACTAAGTTTTATTTTTGGATCATCTAAATTATGTTTTATATTTTTATTATTTAATAATAAATTATAACTCAATGCTTGATTTATTATTTTTCTAAATTCTTTCATTATAAAAAATGAATTTAATAAAAATAGATCCCAATCTTTAAAATTTTCTAAAAAAAGATATGACATTTTAGTTGAATTTAAAGATTTAATTAATGTTGTTTTTATATTATTTGGATATTTAAATCTTACTTTTATTTTTGGCATTTGAATTTTTAATTTATATTTTTTAATAATATTTTCTCCTTTAACTATCCAATCATATTCAAAATGAGTATTATTACTATTATTTAATAAGAAACAATCATTATAATATAATTTTTTTTCATTTAAATAATTATGATATAGTTGTTTAAATTTGAGTTCATTTAATTTAAAAATTTCATTTTTAAAATCATAATCAATAACAGAAAAGAAAAATAATATAAAGCTTTCAAAATCAATTCCATAAAAAAAAGGAATACATTCAAAAGGAAATTTAATTTTAGATATTTTTTTTTTATCATCTTCATAAAAATATAATATAATAGAATCACATCTTAATTTAACTTCAGATTTTTTAACCATAAAAATATTTTCTTTTTTAAAAACTGGTTCTTCAAAAGGATTACTTTTAACATCACCATAAATATTTTTATTCATATATTCTTCAAGTAATTTTCTATTTCCATCCTTATTTCTATTAACAAAATAATTTTCTTTATAAGTAATATATTTATGTATAACTCCATTCATATCATTAAATTTATCAATATAAGTTAGAAAACTTTTTGAATTAATTGAATTATTATTATCATCTAAAGGGAAATTTTTTATAAAAGAATTTTTTATTTTTTTTGAAAAACTTTCATTTATTTTATCAGATAAAACTAATTTTCTATTAAAAACACTATTTTTAATTCTTCTTTTATATCTATTAATTGGTATAATTGCATGATTTGTTTGAATTGGATAATTTGAAATTTCAGGTAACTTAAAAGTATGTTTCATTGTTAATTTATTATAAAATGATGAATAATCTAAATATTTTTCTGTATCTAATATTAATTTTTTTGACTTTTTTAATAATTCTATAGATTGATGAGTTGGTTGTTGTACTTCTGTAAAATCAAAAAAATTATTTAGTTTTTTTTGATACAATAAAGATTTAGTTGACATTTCTTTTTTAATAGTCAATTATTCATAAAAAATAATAAATTTTATAATATTTTCAATATTTATTAAAAAAATTTAAAATTAATGACCATAAAAGTTAATTATTTTTCATTTTTTTCTTTTATAAAATTAATTTATTTTTATTTATTTAATTACTTCTATCTCTATCTATACCTTCATCCAAAAATAATTGAATTTCTTCATCAAAATTTAAATTTATAATTTCTCTTTTTAATCTATCAATATTAATTTTATTTAAACAACTAACTTCATAATAACAACTATTAGGAATTTGTATTAGCATTTCAGAAATATCAGATAATTCTACTTTATTTTCATCTTCTTTAACTAAATCACTTTTATTACCTACTAAAATAATATATAATTCTTCATTATTTATATATTCTAAAATAAAATTAATTAATTCCTTTGCTTTATCAAATGAATTTTTGTCAATTAAACTAAATACAATAATTATACCTTTTACTTCTTGAATATGATTTCTTATTTTTTTTGTATATCTATAATCTTTAGTATCACAAATTGTTTTTAAAACGATGGAAAAATTTTCATTTATTTTTAATATATCAGAAAAAATACCAGTCCTTTTATTTTTTAATTTATTAAAATCATTTCCAAGAAGTCTATTTATAATATTTGTTTTACCTACTCCTTGATCACCTAATATATAAATTTTATTATTTTGTATATTATATATATCCTTATCCTTTAAATCACCACAACTTAAACAACTTAACATTAAAAAAAAAAAAAGAAAAAAAAATTTATAAAAATTAAAAAAATAATTTTTTAATTTATTATAACATGTCTTTATATAGTGATGATGAATTAAGAGAACTTTTTAATTTTTTAGCAGGAAATGAAAAAGGAAAAACAGAAATAGCAACAAGAGAAATAATAATTTTTGGTCTTAAAAATTATGCTTTAGGAATTCCACAAGAAGAATTAGAATATATTATAAAAATGATACAAGAAAAAAAAAGTGATTATACAATATCATTTGAAGAATTTAAAAGTTTATGGATAAGTAATATTAAAAGAGAATTAGATTTAAGGAAATTTGCAGAACATTTAATGACTAGTATTAAAGATAAAATTGGAAATCAATATTGTGAAAATAATGAAATTGATATTAATGGAGTTCAAAAATTAATTAAAGTTTTAGGTCTAGTGAAAAAACCTATTAATAATTATGAAATTGAAAATTATGAAAATGAAGTAGAAATTTGTGCTAAAAAAATGATTAAATTATATGATGTTGGGCAAAAAGGAAAAATTGGAATTAAAGAATTTGAATCTTTAGTTAATGATTATTATGAAGATTTAAAGGGAAAATATCATAAATAAAATATATATTAATTTATTTTTTTTCTTTTTTAAAAATTGTTTATAATATTATTATATAATTATTTACTTTAATTATATGTTTTAAAAAAAAATCAAAATAATTTATAAATTTTGTATAAAATCATTTTTTTAAAAATATTTTTCGAGAAATTCATTACATATTAAATAAAAATTCTGAAAATTAAACTCCAATTGTTTATCATTTATCATATAACAAGTAGGTTTAACAACTTTATTAATAATATGTTTAGGAATTCCTTTTTTAAATAAAATATTAAAATTAATATTATTTCCATTTAAAATTTCATAAATAGTTTTAATTTCATTTAACTTATAATTTTCAATATTTGAATTAACTGTTTTCTTATATAATTCTTCTTTAAATTTTTTTTCCTTTTCTATATTTTCTAATTTTTTTATCATAGTTTGTTCAGTTTTTAATTGAATATTACTTTTTTTATCTAAATAACCAACAGTTATTGATAAATGATTATTTAATCTTTCAGTTGCATTTGTATTATTTGTTTTTAATCTTTTATTACTATTACAATTATTTAATGTTTTATTTTCTTTTGGTGTATTATTTCTATAAATATTATTATAGTAATTATAATAATTAGTTAATTTTGAATATTTTTTTGATGATGATAATCTATTATAAAATTGGTCATTTGATTCATTTCTATTTGACATTAATATTTGAGAACCTTTTGATATTTTTGGTTCAAATGTAAAATTTTTACTGTAATATTCTTTTGTTTTTTTATCTTGTTTTATATCATATACTATTTTATCATTATATAACTTATCAAAATAATTATTATTATTTTTCTCACATGAATTTAAATAAAAATTTCTTAATTTTTTTTCTGATTTTGAATTTTTACCATTATATAATGTTTTTTCATTTACTTTATTTAAAGAATTTATACTATTATATAAATTATTAAAATAATAATTATCATTAATACTTTTATTTACTATATTCTTATTTTTATTATAATTATTTTTATTCATTATAATCTTTTTTTTATTTTCTTGAAAATCTTTCAATAAATTATTATATCTATTATTAAAATTATTTTGATTATTTTCTTTTTTAATATTCATATTTGCAGAATTTAATCTATCTCTATTATTAATTAGTTTAAAATTTTTTTTTGTTTGACTTGAATTTCTACTTAATTGTTTATCTTCAATTGAACTTATATTATTAAATTGTGAATCATTACTAATAAATTGATTTAACTCAATATATTTTCTTTTTTTCTCATTCTTTGAATCAGATAAATCAATATTAAAATCTGCATCATTATTTTCAATATTATTTAATTTATTATTAATTACTCTATGTAATTTATTATTTGAACCAAATTTTTTTTTCCTTTGAGAATATAATTTCTCTCCAATATTTTGTTGATTATTATAATCATTTTTTAATTTATAATAATTGTTAATTTGAGGTGTAAAAGAATAATTTTTCATTTCTTCTTCTATTTTTTTTTTTTTTAATTGTTGTTGAAGTAATTCTCTTTCTTTTTTCTTATTTAAATCTTCATAATATAATTTATTAAAAATTTCATTTTTTGATTTAGTATTATTATTATTATTTTCCTTTTTTAATTTTTTTTCTTTTTTAATATCTTTAATTTTATTTATTTCATTTGAAAGTAAAATAAATAATTTTTTTTTAACTTGTTCAGATAATTTATATTTATTAACTAATTCATTGCATAAATTCATTATATATTCAATATCATTTTTATCAATATTAACTTTAAAAGTTAATGTATTATTATCATCGATTACAATTGAAATTTCCACTAAATCACTTTTTGACATTATTATGAAAATATTAATAATTATTAATTTTTTTATAGATTATATATTTTATTTATTTAAATAATTTTTTAAAATGCTCTTCATTTTTACTTAATTTAAATATTCATCAAAGTCAAAAATGGGTGTTAATTATAATTTATGTCAATGTCAAAATGATAGTAATAAACATGAAGAAAATACAATGAATATGTATAATACAAATAATAGAAATAATTTTAAAAATATTCCAAAAAAAGATTTTGCATTTAATTCAGTAAATAATAAAATTAATTTAAATGACATTAAAAAAAATGCCTCAGTAGATAAAATAATAAAAGCATATCGTTATTATAAAAACACAAAAACTGAAAAAAATAAAAGAAAAAAATCTGAATTAAACGAAAGTATAATAACATTTAATAAAAACGATAATATAACAAATAACAACACAACATCAAATTCAATAATTTTCCAAAACCAAAACAACATATATAATTCTCAAAATTTAAATTCAAATCCAGGAAAACAAATCTCAACAAAAAACATAAATTCATTAAAAATAATAAACAATGAAAACAATAACATAAACAACAATACAATAACATCAAAAAATTCAAATAAAAACAATTACAATTCTCATATTACATTATCTCCGAAATTATCATATTTAAATACAAATCCAAATACAATAAATCAATTATTAATAGATATTCCATTAATAGAAAAATATTCACAAACAACACCAAATTCTCCAAAAATATCATTATCATCAATACCAAATATTCTAAATTTAAAATTATTAAATTCTCAAAATTCAAAATTTATTGGTCCAATACCAAAAAATTTTACATTTGGTATTCAAAAATGGAAAGATGCAATTTACAAAGGAAATTTTTTAAATTTAAAAGCTCATGGAATTGGTATTTTTAAAATAGGTAATTCTTCATATGAAGGTTATTTTATAAATGGTGGTGCATCTGGATATGGTATTTATAAATATAATAAAGAAACTATTTATGAAGGTTTATGGATTGATGATTCACAAAATTCTTTTGGGATTGAAAAATGGAATGATAATTCTTATTATAAAGGAGAATATTATAATGGGAAAAAAAATGGTATTGGATTTTATTTTTGGCCTGATGGTTCTCATTATGAAGGTGAATGGGTTAATAATTATTTAAATGGTTATGGAATTTATTATTTTAATAATGATAAATATTATCTTGGACAATGGAAAAAAAGTAAAAAAAATGGTTTTGGAGAATTTGTTTGGAAAGATAAAAGATATATTGGATTCTATAAAGATGATAAAAAAAATGGATTTGGTATTTATTATTGGGTTAAAGTTAAAAAAGCTTTTATGGGCTTTTGGGAAAAAGGAAAACAAAAAGGTTTTGGGAAGTTTATGAGTAAAAATAAAAAAAAATTCGGATGCTGGTTGGATGATGGAAAAATTGATTGGTTGAAAAATGAGTTTGATGCTTGGAAGTTTATTAGAGAAAATAATTTGGAAAGATATAAAAATTTTTTTAAGTATAGTTTAGATGATATTATTAATTTTTTTGTTAATGATGATATTGCAAATAAAATTTTGAATATTGAAATTGAATAGTTGAATATATTAAATATATATTTTTTTTTTTTTGTGTTATAAATTTAGAATATAATAATATTATATTAAAATATAAATTTAATATTTTTTAATTTTTTTTTTTCATTTTTTTGAATTTTAATAACATTTTGAAAAATAAAAAATATAAAAAATAATTATTTAATTAACTTGTAACTTTTAATATCAATTAAATAAAAATGCAAGCTGGCAAACAATTAAGTTTCGCAGAGAAACTTATGGCAGGAAAATTAGGAAAAGAAGAAAAGAAATTAATAGAATTCATAAAACCAGTTGATCCAACAATAAAGACAAAATTACATATGATGGCAAATAATGGATTTTCTGCAGAAAAACCACGTTTAATTACAATTGAATTAATAAAAGATGCAATAAATCAATATAAACAAGAAAATGGAATTTTCAGTTTAGAAATTACTCAATCAAATTGTGAAGATTTAGCATTGAGTTTCAGAAAAATTTTACAAATATCAAATTTAGAAAATTTAGTTAATGTTCATACATTAAGATTAGATAATAATATGATTATGAAAATAGAAAATTTATCCAAATTAAAAAATATAAAATGGTTAGATTTAAGTTTCAATTACATATCAGACATAGAAGGATTAGATGATTTATTAGAATTAACTGATTTATCATTATTTTCAAATCAAATAACAGAAGTTAAAAATTTAGATAAAAATAGAAAATTAAATGTTTTAAGTGTAGGAAATAATCAAATAACAGATTGTAAAGCAATGGCAGTTTATTTAAGAAAATTTAATAATTTACAAGCTTTATGTGTTCACATGAATCCATTTTGTAAAGATGAAGAATCAATTCAAAAGCAATTAGAACAAAATTCTCAAGTTCAAAGATTTCCTGGTTCATATGAGCCTTTAATTCATAATTTACAAAAATTAAAATATTTAGATTGGAAACCAATAAATGAAGAATATAGAGAAAGTGTTATTAATAATTATCAAAGTACAGGAAAAGATGATTTAGGTGAAAATGAAGAAGATGAAGAAAAAAAAATGGCAGAAAGACAATTATTACATAATGCTGATTTAGATGAAATTGTTGATTTCTTTCCTAGAGTTGTTAAAAATATTAAAGAAGATATTGCAAGTGGTGTTACTTGGGAAAATTTAATAAAAATTCCTGGTTTAGAAGATAATATTAAATTAACTGAAAATGCTATTAATGAAGATATTGAAAATTATAAAGAAATTATTTTAGAAATTCAAAAAGAAAAAGATAAAATAATAAATCAACATAAAAAAGAACTTGAAAAAAATGAAGATAAATTCATAGTAAAATCAAAGGAAATGATACGTAATTTTAAAAGAACATATAAACAATTTGTAAATGATTTACAAAGTGGAAAAATAAAAGATGTTAAAAATGTTGAAGACTCAGAAAAATATGTTGGATTAGAAAAATTAAAAAATGATTTATTAGAAATTGAAGTATATGAAAAACAACAATTAATAGATTTCTTAAAAGTTTTTAGAAAAGATGTTGGTGATAAAAATTCAATTATGGTAGATAAAACTGATACTTTAAGACAAAATTTAGATGCTAAAAAAAATGGTTTAAAAGAAAAAATAAGTCAAATTGTTACAGAATTACAAAATAAAATTGATGCTTATACTGATGCTACTGAAAAACCAGAAGATGCTAAAGAAGGTGAAGAAGAAGAAGTTCAAAAAGATGAAAAAATGGAAGAATTAAGTAGAATTTTCCAATTAACTGATTTTAAAAGTGATCTTGAAAAAATTACTGAAGTTTTAGATGATAGGATTAGTAAATTAAAAGAAAATTTAGAAGCTGCTAGAACTTCTAGTACTGAAAATTATTTTAATATGTTGAATACTAATGATTATTATAGGAATAAAAAAAGAATTCAGGATATACAAGAAATTTATAATATTTATTGGGAAAAAATTAAAAAGGAAATTGATGCTTCTATTAAACCAAAAAATGGTGAAAATCAGGAAATTTAAAAAAAAATATTTTTTGATTTTTTATTTATAAATATAAATCAAATATAAAAAAAATAAAAAAAATTTTTTTTTTTTATTTATTAATTAAATTTTAATTTATTAATGTATTATATATTTGAAAAATAAAATAAATTTTGAAAAATTCTATTTTTTTTATTGTAAATCATAAACCCAATCACTTGCAAAACTAAGAAAAATTATTGGAGTTTTATTTTCTTCATTATTATTATTATTAATATTATTTGAATTAATATTATTATTAGAATTTATTTTTTCAGTTGGTTGATCATCTTCATCTTTATGTTGATTTTTTTTCAATAAACGTGAATCTGTTGAAATTTCATCATCTTTTGGTTGAGGAATTTCTTCTATTAATTTTTTATTATTTTCTTCTTTTTTTATTTCTTCATTTTCTTCTTTTTTAAATTTTACTTCTTTTAATGGTAATTCTGTTTTTATTTCTTCTTTTTTTCCTTTTATTAAAATTTCTTCCTCTTTTTCTTTTTCAATTTTTTCCTTTACTTCTTTTTCTTTTCTTTCTTTTTCTTCTTTTTCTTTTTTTAACTTTTCTTCAATTTCTTTTAATTTTTTTTCCTGTTCTTCTTTTTCTTTTTTAATCTCTTCTTCTTTTCTTTTTTTTTCCTCTTCTTCTTTTTTTATTCTTTCTTCTTCTTCAATTCTTTTTTTTTCTTCTTCTTCTTTTCTTTTTTCTTCTCTTTCTTTTTCTTCATCTTCATCATCTTTAACAATTTCAATATTTTCATCTTCTTTAATAGGAATTTTAGGTAATTCCTTCCTTAAAATTTCAGCAGTAACATTTAAAATTTTTTTACTTTTATCATATTTTGCAGTAACACTTTCTTTTTTAACTTCAACAGGTAATTTAATATTTAATTCATAAACATCTTTATAAGAAAATTTTAATTCTTTAACATCAACTTCTAAATTAGCATCAGCAACAGAATTCATTAAAGGTGTATTAATACTAATAATAATTTTAGTATATTCAGGTTTATTTTCATTTATTCCATCAGGTTGATAAAAATAATTTTTTAATTCAAAATTATCAGAATATTTAATTTTATAAATAGGAATTTTACTATCTTTATCAATAATTTTCTGTTGTTTAATAACATCATTTACTTTATCAGTTGTATCAATATCAGGTTGATCATAAACATCAATTTGATCATCATCTTTATTATTTTTTTTCTTTTCTTTTTCTTCATTATCTTTTTTCATTTTTTCAACTTCTTTCTGAATTTGAGTCTTATGATATTCAGTTGGTTCTTTCCTATCATCCATTTCACCTTTATTTAAAGAATGAATATTAATATATGAAATTTCTAAACCTTTATAATTAAATTTCTTAACAACAAAATCACTTGAAATTTTTTCTCCTTCTGAACTTAATAATTGATCATTAATACCATTTATTGCAGTATCACATACAAATTTTTTAAATGCTTGATTTTTATTTGCTAATTCAATTGCTTTTTCATTAAAAACAACATCAAATGTTGTACAAATTTTTTTATGTTTATCTTGATCATGTCTTCCTTTATTTAATAAATGAGGAAGTGACCACATATTTTCCTCATTATTTTTTGGTTCTGGTACTTCATGATATGAACAAATATTAATAAAAACTTTTTGACGATTTGATGGAGTTTTTATTTTATATTTTACTGATTTTATACAAAAACCTGGTTTTGGTTTTGCTAATTTTACATTTGATGGTAAGTCTTTATTTTCTTCACTTTGTTTTAAAAATTGATTTGTTTCTTTTATGTTGTTTGGATCAGATATTTCATTTATGTAACCATCCATTAATCCACTGAATTCTGGACGATCTAATGCATGAAGAAGATCACGGGCTTCTTTACGAGTAATACGCTTATCATCTGGAGCTAAAGTAGGAGGTTGTTGGTTTCTTAGGTTCATTTTTTTTTTGTTTATTTTTTAAATTATTTTTTTTCTAGAATAATTTTTAAATATTAAATTTAATTTAAATAAATTATATATTATTTAATTATAAATATATGAATTAATTATTATTATTTTAATGAATTATTTCTATTTTAATTTTACCACTATTGATTTTATAAAATTTTTAAACCCATATATTTAATATATTTCAAAAATTAAACATATGAAAAAAAAAAATATAACAAAACCAATAAAAAAAATATAAAAACCCATTTTCAAAAACTTAAAACTGAATAACAATACAACTGACATTATCTCCACTTCCTTTTTCAATAGCATCATTAACAAGCATTTCACAAAATCGTTTAGCATTATCAATACCTTTACTCATTTCAAAAGCATCATCCTTAGTAATAACATCCCACAATCCATCACTAGCTAAAATAACAAACTTACTTTTATCACAAATATTTTCTCTACTAATACTAGGCATAGCAACAACTCCAGCATTTTTAAAATCAAAATCACCAATAGTTCTAGTAACACTTAAACTTCCAAAAACTTTTCCCATAAAAACTAACCCTTGATTTTTTTTTATTCTCTCAACTTCTTTTTTATTTTTTGTATTATGTTGAATTGATAATTGTTTAATTTCATCAATTGATAAATAATAACATGTACTATCACCAACATTAGCACAATAAATAATATTATTATCAATTAATACTATTGTTGCAGTTGAACCTGTCATTTTTAAATTTTCATCTTTTTCTAAAATTCTATCTATTTCTATAAATGAATTACCTAAACTTTCTTCTATTTTAAATTTGGATTTTTCTAAATTTTTTTTTAAGGTTTTTGCAAAATTTTTATGAAGGAATTCTGAAACATTTTTACCATTGTGACCATCAAAAATTGCAAAAAGTGACATTTTGTGATTTTCTTTATCTATGAAATTTATGTTTGTATATGAAAAATCTTCCATTGATTCTCGACAATTTAAATTTGGGTTTTCACATTTGAAAAAACTTTTTATTATTTCGTTATAACGAAAGTTTGTGTTATTAATTAATTGATTTTTATCTAATATTAATTTTATTTTTTTTTTTTGATGGTTTGGATTATTAAAATTAAAAAGATTGTTTTTGTTATTTATATTTGTTATATTATTAAAATTAAGTGATTCTCTCATATTTATTTGATTGTTTATTAAATTATTTGGAATATGATTATGTTGATTTTGGTTATTTATATTTAAAATTATTGGTAAATCATTTTTTTTTATTCCAATTTTCGGAGCTCCTTTTAAAATTAATATTTTCTTTTTTTGATTTTCTCTATTTTCAAATCCAATGTCATGTGATTTTTTTTTAATTATTATATTCTTATGTATTATTTGATGATTATCTTTGTAATTGTTATTTACTGTTAATAATTGAGATTTTGTTATATCTGTTGATATTTTAAATTTAGAGTAAATATTATTTGTTTCCCCATTTTCTTCTGTTGAAATTTTTTTTATAATATTAATTTTTGGAATTTCAATATTTTGATTTTCAATATTTTTTTTTTTAATTATAATTTTTTCTCCAACTTTAATCTTTGGTGCATGTAATATAAAATGTTTATTATTTTCTCTTTTTGAAACTGGTTTTTTAGAATTATTTTTTTTATTAAAATGATTTAATGGTTTAGGTACTTTTGATTGAGAAGAATAAACATTTTTTCTATGATCCATATTTATATTTTAATTTTTATAAATTTATAATATTTATTTTTATAATATTTATAAATTTTTTTTAATTTTATTTTATTTTTATATATATTTAATTATTTTTTAATTTAAATTTTTTTTATTTACTTTCTACATTGTGTAGTTAAAAACCACATTAAATAATTTAATCTATCAATATCATTTTCAAATGAAATATAATTTTCATGTAATTTTTTTGCTTGATAAATATTATGAATTGATAAAAGAATTGTACCATTTAATTCTTTACATTTAATTAAATGATGAATATAACTTTTATTATATCCTGTTTTACAAACGAAACAATCACAATTATGAGTTAATATATCCATATTATTTTCATATAAATTTGCATCATTTAAATTAAGTAAATTAATTTTATAATTAAAATTGTTTATATCATTTACATTTCCATAATTTTTTTCTTTATCAAATGTATTAAATTCAATATTTAAAGATTGTGATTTTTCAGCATAAATAAATGGGAAATTTACTTCAAAATATTCACAACCAATTTCATGTCCAATTAAAATATCTAAAATATTATTTGAACTTGATTTTATTTTCATTTCTATATTTATATTATTTAGTTTTTCTTTATATTTTAAAATTTTTTCATATGAAATATCAGAATAATCCTCTGTAAAAATTAAAACTCCTTTTTTATTTAAAGTAATAAAATCAATTTCATTTTTATTAATAAATTCTATATGTTCTAAAAAATAAGGAATTATAAAATTTAATTTCGAAAAATTATTTTTATAATCATTTTTTATATTTTCAAAAAATATTTTTATTTTTTTATAACATCTAACAACTCTTTTTTTACCACAATCAGGTGGTAAATATTCAAAAGGACAAACAATAAATTGTGGATTTAAATAAGAAATATATTTTAAAAAATTTTCAATAGTAATTTTAACTTTTCCAGTATTAGTTTGTACATAAAAAGAATTATCATCACCTATTCCAAAATCATTAATATATTCTGTAAAACCCAAATAAATTTCATCTCTCTGAAAATAAGAATTTAAAATATTATCAATTAATGGAAATTTTTTATGATATTCTTCAAATATATCAATATAATTTAGTAATTCTCCAAATAAAATATTTAATTTTGGAATGTTTATATAATTTTCAAATGTGTCGTTTAAATATGGTAATCCTCCGCTAATTATTTTAATATATTAATTAGTTTACCCTCTAGTTAATAAAATTAATTTTTCGTTTTTTGTCAATTGGATAATATTTTCCATTTGATAAAATAGAAATAATTAATTTTTTTTAATATAAAATAATTTTTAAAATTTTTAAATTATAATCAATATATAATTTATTATTATTTAGGGAATATATTTTTGTTTATGATAATGAAATTAAAAATAAATATTAATTATATATATAAATTTATTTAAATGTATTAATAATAATTAATTGTAAAAAGTAATTTTTAACATTTTAATCAATTATT
>JAJJLH010002060.1:0-59800 GCA_023806865.1 Isotricha sp. YL-2021a
AATTAAATTTTATTTTCAATATTTGAGATTATTCTGAACAGAATATTTAGTTAAAATATGGAAACAAAAGTAGGGAAATTTTACTATTCAATTAATGAGAAACCAATAATTCATTTTCCAATGAAAATCCATCCTTTATTTATAGAAGAAGAAAAGAGAATAATAGAAAGAAATTTAATACTACATTCTTATGAAATATTTACAAATGAAAGGGAGAAAAATTTTAATAAATCATATATGAATTCTTTAGGAAATATGTTATATGATAATAAAAAAAATTATCCTCAATTAAGAAATTCTTTAAAAATAAAAAGCAAATATAAAAGAAATAAATTATTTTCCCTTTTGTATGAAGAAAAAAATAGAGAAAATTTACCTTCAATTATAAATAATAACTCAAAAACAATAAATGATTTTAAAATTAAAAGTATCACTAAAAAGAATTTTATGACTCCTCAAATTTCACCAAAATTTTCAAGTAAAATTAAAAGTTGTGATGAAATACAAAAACACATTAAATTATTATCTAATGATAATAAAAAATTTATTTATTGTATTGCTTCTGGAAATAAATTTCAAAAAGATTATCAAAATAAAATTATATATAGATTTAAAAAAAAATTAGAAAATTGTTCATCTAAAATAAGAAAAATTAAAAATATAAATATTGTGTGAATTATTTGTTTATAAATTTAATTTTTTTGAATTTATTTTTTGTTTTGAAAAATAAATCTTTGTTATTATTGTTAAAAAACATTTAGTATCATTGATTTATTTATTTTTATATATATATATAAAAATTATTTTAGTATTTTATTTCATAAAAAAACAATAGAATTTGAAAATTATTTTTTTATTATTAATTATTTAAATGTCAAAAATTGAAATTAAAGATTATATTTGTGAAAGATGTTATTATCTAATAACAAATTATACTAATGATGAATCAAGTTTAGATAAAAAAAAAATCTTAGATTTAAAATGTTCAACTAATTGTAATTTTTGTTTCGGAATATTAGATTTTGATTCATACAAAGAGTTAATAAATACTATAAAATTAAAAATAATAGAATATACCCATAAAGAATATCGTTTATCAGTAAATTTTTCATTAATATTAGATTTAATTCATTATTATTGGAGATGTATAATTCAGAAAGATAATAATTTGAAAATAAAAAATATAAATGAATTAGAACCAAATATGTTAAGAGTAATATTCAAACAATTATTTATTCAAACTATATCAAGAGAAATTCATGAATCATTTAATCCAAAAGGAGATTTAGAAATAATTATTAATTTTGAATTTCCTCAAAATATATATGATGAAATTAATAATATGTTTAAATTTATGAAGAAAAATATTACTTTTCTCCCAGGTGAAAGTTCAAAAACATCAAAAAATTATAGAAATATAATAAATAAATTACCAAGTGGAATGATAATAGCAATATTTGATAAATTTAAATTAAATACAATAGCAAATAAACAAGAAAAAATATTACAAAAAAATATAGAATTTCTAAAAGATAGTTTATATCTAAATGGAACATATAATAAATTTACAAGAGAAATAGGTCAAACAAAATGGGAAATAAATGGAATAAGAGTTTGTTCATCTTCAGTAGAAGAAGAAATGAAAAATATATTAATTCAATTATATGATTGTAAAGATTGTGTTATGAGTGCAGGAGGAAGAGAAGATAGAGATGTTAGAATGTTAGGAAAAGGGAGACCTTTTATTATTGAAATTATTAATCCTAAAAAAGAAATTTTGGATATGAATGAAATTACTAATAAAATAAATAATAATTCAAATTTTATTAAAGTTAATAATTTAGAAAGTTGTAATAGGGATTATATTGATAATATTAAAAATGCAGAATTAAATAAAATGAAATTATATACTTCTGTTGTTTATGTTGAAAAACAAATTAATGATGATGATATTAAAAAAATAAATGAAGTTAAAAATATGAAAATTATACAAAAAACTCCTTTTAGAGTTTTACATAGAAGAACTTTAATGGATAGAAATAAAGAAATTTTTAAATTAGAAGCAAAAAAAATAAATGAACATTTTTTAATATTAGAAGTCCTTGCTTCTGCTGGAACTTATATTAAAGAATTTATTCATAGTGATTTAGGGAGAACTAATCCAAGTGTTAAAAGTATATTGAATTCTAATTGTGATATTTTACAACTTGATGTTAGAGATTTAGTTTATGTTAATGAATATAATAAATAAAAAAGTTTAGATATTTTATACATAAAAAAAAAATTTTTTTTATTAGGATTTTTTTTTCCATTATTTTTCAAATGTTAAAAAATATAATTAAAATAATCTTTAATAAAATTTATGTAAATCTATTAAGTATGATTCATTTAAAAACTGAAATAAAGTATCCAGAACCAATTAAAACTTGTGATTTTGAAATTTGAATTAACTAATATAAACAAATAATCATTTAGAGATATTTCAAGTTCATGCTTAATATCCTTAGTTAATACTTCATTTAATTCAAAAAAAGATTTAAATAATAATAAAAGAATTAATATGAAAAATATAATATTAAAATTTGAATCCCCTATTAAAGATTATTCATAAAAATTGAGATTTCAACCTGATAATTTTTCATTTTTTATTAAAGAGCATATAATTAATGAATATATATATCCTCTCAATAAGAAATATAATTTGATTTTTATTCGATATTTTGTGATTCAACTATTTTAAATAAAATAATTATTTGCAATAATTTAGTTGAAAACTTTAATTTTTCTGAGAAATTTGAAATTATTTATTATATAATATTAATTAAAAAAAAAGATGATATTGGAGAATATTATAAAAAGGTTGATGATAAAATAAATCAAAATCAGAATAAATATAAATTAATCTTTCTTAAAGATTATATTAATCAAACTTTCCATTAAATATATTTAATTTAGTGAATGTTATTGTTTTATAATTAATTCAGGAATAAAAATAATAACATTAGAAAAAGAATTAAATAATTTTGAAAAAAAAACAAAAAAAAATATAAATAAAGAAAGCATTACAAATAAAAAGGACAAATCAAATTATTTAGTATTATTTTCAAAATTATATTGATTTTATAAGAATTATTTTATATTTGATTGATCATTCAATGATAATAAAAATTAATGATGATTTTACAAAAATATATCAATTAAAATTAATAAATTTCTCCTGTGAATTAGAATTAAAGACAAAAGATTATCAATTAATAAAATCAAATAATAAAAGAATTGAATTATAAAAATACTTTAAATAATTTAAAAAAAATAGAAACATTTGATATTAAAATATTATCGAATGATATAAAATGTATAAATTGTAATAAACATTTTCTAGATAATTCAGGAAAATATTATTGTTATTGGTGTAATTGTTTTTTTTGTATAGAATGTACAGAAAAAAGGATGTTATCAAAAGAAAATAATTTAGAAATTTAAAGAAGTAATTTAATAGTTCAAAATCACAATTTACTATTTCTTATAAATATAAATGAAAAATATTTGATTAATTTAGATAAAAATAAATTAATCAATAATATTTTTGCTATTCAACAACCTAATAGTTTAAGTAAATATTTTAGATTCGTTTGTAATGGATATCTAGAAAAATTTAGCTCAGACAAAAAAATAAGATATATATACATAAATTATATGCTGAGTAAAATTGATAGTAATAGATTCGCTGATATTGTTTTAATTGTTTTTCAAATATGAGAAATGATGAATTAAAAAGAAAAAATATTGAAGTTCAATTAGTATTTGAGAGAAGTGAATATAACAATGATAATAAACAAAATATTCCTAATAAACATTCACATTTTGATCATGTTTATTTAACTTTACCTTTATCTAATAATAGTAATTATTATAGATTTTAATAAAATCAAATAATAAAATTTTTTAAACTATGTTAATATATTAAATTTAATATTTATTTATATATTACTCATTTCTATTCTTTTTTTATCATGTTTTGTTTCTAAGGCATCATTAATTACATTAATTGTTTTATATTTATATAATTTATGTTCTTCAATTCCTTCTTTAAATTGTTTATCATTATTTTTTAAGAGTATTAAAAAAAAAATAATAAGAATAAAAGGTAAAAGCATAATTATCCATTGTAATAAATCAATAATTTTCCAGTTGGGAATATTATTTAAATGATAATAAAAAGCTAACACAATCATGAAAACCATAAGAATAGGTGCAATAAAACTAACAGAAAAAAAAATATAACCTGGAATAATATATCCAGTTGTATTAGCAATAATTTCTTTTAAGATATTAATCTTAATATTTTTTGTAGTTGTAAAAATTTCCATAATTATAATAGTACAAATAGGAACCATTGTAATATAACGATCAATCCATTCCAAAAGGAAAAATCCATTATCAGTAATAAAAGGGATTCCAATAATAAATCCAATTAAACAAATAATTAAATAACAATTATTGAAAGAAATATTTTTTTTAAAAATATGTATCATAAAGTAATTAGCTAAACTATCCATTTGTAAAATTTGATTTAGAATATTAACTAAAATCATAGTTAAAAAAAATAAAATAGACCATAAATGAGAAAAATTTAAAATTCCAACAGCTAAAGGATATACAACAAAAGGAAAAGAGGCTTTATTAAAAGGTAAATCAGATATATTATCTATATTTAATTGATATGCAATAAACCCTGCATATTCACAATGAATAAATGTTACTATTAATCCTATTAATAATGTAGTTAATGCTATTAGAGTTGATCTTCTATAAATATCTTCTTCTTCTTTTTTTTTTGCTGAAAAAACTATATTTCTACCATTTCCTAACATTAATAAGAAAATTGCTTGATTAAAACCATATAAATATGTTTTATAATTGAAAAATAAATTTATTTTTGGAATTAAAAAAAATAAAAAACCTTTATTTAATCCATATTGTAAACTAAATGTATTTATGAATAAAATAAATAAAAAAAAAAATGATAAAAAACAAGTTATAAAACATGTTTTTGAATTAAATCTCATACCAAAATAATTTGCTAAAAAAGTAAGTATCCAAGCAATAGATAAACATATAAGAAGTGAATAATTAATTTTACCTAATGAAGTAAAATTAAATATATGTTCTTCATCATAATTTAAATTATTTAAAATTTTCTGTTTAAAAAAGCTTAAATGATAAAATTTATTTTTAATTGTATCATTTTTTAAATTAAAATCCCAAGGTAAAGGAAATTTAAAAGAATTAAAAAAAAAATAAATAAACCAACTCATAATAACATTAAAATAAATATTAATAATAAATCCAGTAATTGCAGTAACTAATCCTAAACCAAAATATTTCCTTTTAATTCTAATAAAAAGTTCAATAGGTCCCTCTTTAAAAATTTGTCCTAAGGAAGATTCAATTGTCAATAAAGGAATACCTAAAATAAAAAAAAAGGATAAAAAAGGAATAAAAAAAATTGCTCCTCTTGATAACATAAAATAATATGGAAATCTCCATAATGGAGAATAACTCATTGAATAAGTAAAAATTGTTGTCCAATATTCTATTTTTTTTAAAAAAATAGGAACAGAAATTTTTTTTCTTTGTTCATTTATATCAAGGAATTTTAATTCTGAAAAACTAAATTTTTTACTTATTGTATTTATTGGTTCAAATTGTTGATTACTTGATAAAATTAAATTTGAAGTTCTATGATATGGAATTTTAAAATATTTATTATCATTTAAATCTGGTTTGTTTTGATTTACTTTTTCAATATTTAAATATTGCATTGACTCTATTTCATCCATAAAAAAAATATATTTATTTATATATGTGGAATTAGAATTATTATTTTTGGACAAAAAAATATTTTTTTAAGAACTTTTATTTAATATTTTCATTAAAATATCAATTTTTTTAATATCATCTTATCTTACATTTTTTATAAAATATGTCAAAAAAAAAATATAAATTTAAAATAAATTTAGATTATAGTTTCATTAATTAGTTTATTTATATAAAATTTTATGACACTATTTTAAAATATATTAAAAAATAACCATTTTACACATTTAATTTTTTAATTACATATTTTAACATTGAAATTAATAAAATTTTTTACTCACTGTTTTAGACTTTTTAATATAACTTTCTAAATTTACTAAATTTTGCTCTAATAAAGTATCAAATACTTGACAACTTCTTTCGGAAACAATTATAATATTTTGATTATCAAAATTTACATCTTTATCTTTATGTATTTTATATTTTTTTATTTCATATTCTTCATTTTCTGAGTTATCATTATCATCATTATCTAAAAATTCTAAATCCTTCATAGCTTCATTTTTTTCAAATAATATTTTATTTATATCAATTTCATCTAATTGATGAAGAGATTTATTTTTTAAATCTTTAAATGTTCCGGGACAAGATTCTTTGGTATTTGACATTTAATTTATAAAAATTTTTATGCTAAATTTAAAAGTTAATTAAAAATTATATGATACATTTTGAGTTATATTTTTTTTTACAAAAAAATTAAAATCTTTTTATTAAAATTATTTTTTTATTGTATAAAGATTAATATTTTTTATATAACACATTTTATGATTTTAAATTTTATTATTAAAAAAAAATTAATGTATATATTATTAAAGTTTTAAACATTGAAAATAAAATTTCTAACAAAAAAAGATAAAAAACAATATATTTTTCATGAAAATAAAAATAAAAAAATCATCCAAAAATTTAAATAAATAATCATTTACCAAAATATAAATTATAAAATAATAAAAAAACCACACATTAAATTTATAAAATAACATTAATAAATTCACATAAAAAAAAACAAAAAAATTTAACTTAACAATCATTTTTATCTATAATTTTCAAAATTAAATTCACATTTTTTGCTTTCACCACTTTTACTTTGTGCAGTAGCAATAATTTGTGTAGCTCCAAAAAGCAAAGTAACAGTAACAGTTTTCTCTTCAACACTCTGATGTTTTTTCCCAATTTCCACACTTAACTCTCCTAATTTACTAACTCCATCCTCACTAACAAATTCTACATCTTTCTTATCAGTACAATAAATAATAATTTTCATAATAGTTTGCGTAGCTCTAACAGGACAATAAATTTTTTTAATAGCTTCATCAATACCAACACTTTCATCTTTCCTTACGAAAATATCAAATAAATCTTCACAGAATTCTTCACCTTCAATTGTTACTTTTTTACTTTCTGGATGTTTACTTGGATCAAATGGACTTAGAGTATTTATTCCATAAGTTTTTTTAGCTATTCTACTTTTTATTGAACGAGGACTTAATCCGAACATACATGCTCCTCTTATTACAGAAACTCCTGGTCTTTTTGGTATTAAAACACTTATTTTATTATTTCCAAATGTTGATTTTATTTCACTTTTTAAAAAAGGACTTTCACTAAATCCTCCTACCATAAAAATAAATTTGGGAAGGTAACCTGCTTTTGATTGGGTTTCTTGGAGTAATTCAGATATTTTATTTTTTATTTTTGTAAATAAAGGCTCAAAGAAACTTATCATTAATTTTGGAGGAATGTCAATACAAGAAGAACCTCTTTGTTTTAATTGGTATTCTTTATCATGAGTGTTGTTATATTTTTCTATTAATTCTTTTAATTTTTCTTGAGATAAATTCTCACTTAAGTAACTTAATTGTAATCGAGATCTTTCATCTTCACCAGGATTAAATTTCTTTTTTAATAATTCAAAATGTTTTAATATTTCTAATCTACCTGTTGCATTTTTTTTATAAATACCAAATAATTTTTCACCAAAAAATTCTTTTAAAAACCCTTCAAAATATTCATCAACATATTTACTTCCCCATTCACATCCACCACTTGAAGAAATAACTTCTTCACAAAGGAAACTTTCATGAGGTTCACACTTAATTTTATGAACAGTAATATCAACAGTTCCTCCACCACAATCAAGGACAGTAATAATAGAATTCATAGTAATTTGATTTTTTAAAGTTTCATCAGCATCTTCTCTACATTGTATACTAGCACCTTCAGGTTCTAAACATAAAAGTAATTTCTGTGAATTAACATCATCAACAATCCCAGCTTTAACTGCAGCTTTCTGCATAAATAATTTATGTTCCTCATTCCATAAAGCAGGTACAGTTAAAATCCATCTTATACGTTCTTTCTTCATTGTCTTACCAATCATTTCACTTAATTTCTTTAAAGCACTTTCTGCTATGAAACGTAAACTCTCACTAACTACTTTCATTAATGGCATTGTTCTACCATCAATTGAATTTACCTCACTTTGCATATGGAAAAGTGCCATCTTGTAACTTTCAAATAAAAGAGCTGTTTTACCATCGTCTATTATTTCTGCATATTTTAATTTTGCTCTAGTTCCGAAGTCTATAAAGTTTTGATTGTTGTCGAAGAGGATTGCTGTCACTGTTTTTTGGTCATCTTTATCATCACATGGATTAAATACTTCTATACGTGGCTTTTGATTTAATTGAGTTCTTTGGGTTATACCGTAACCTGATGCTCCTGTTCCAAAGTCTATTGCTATTACATGTGTGAAGGTTTCATCTTCTTTTAAAAAACCTGCCATTGTTTTTTTAAATTAATTTTTAATTTTTTCTTTTTTTTTTATTTTTTTAAATGGAAAAAAGTATTAATTATCAATTAAAAATAAATTAAAATAAATTAAAAATAAGTAATTAAAATAAAAACTTACTTTTTATTAAAATAAAAACAAAAAAAATTAAATAATAGAAAATGTACATTAGAAAGGATAGAGTACACAAATACGGATTATCAAATATAGATTTTAGATCAAAAGGAGATACAGAAAATTTAAATTTTTTTGAACCATGGAAAACATATACAAATCATTTTGGAACAATGGGAAATAAAAATTATGTTAGATCATATTCATCAAAAAAGGAAATTTTCAGACCATCATTACCAATAAATACTCAAAAAGATATAGTAAATGATGTTCCAGATCCTCGTTATTATACAACAACAAAATTTTATCAAGATAATAAAATTGAAATTAATACTAGAAATATTTATACAAATGAAAGAGTTGCTCAATTAGAAGAAACTTTTAAAGGGAAAGAACCTTTTACAGGAGATTCAATGATGATAAGTGATTTAACTAAAAAAAGAAAAAAAAAAGGTAAAAAATATCAAGATTTAGATGAGAAAAGAAAAGAACAATTAAGATCTCAAATTATAAAAGATAAAAGTGATAAAAATAAAGCAGCAATACAAGAAACTCAATTAGTAAAAATAAATGTAAAGGATACTAAAGGAGAAGGTGTTGATGTTTCAAAAATAAATGAAATTAGATTAGCAATTAGAAGGAGATATGCAAATAGGAGTAATTTTAGAAAAATATTTAAAGAATGGGCACAAACTTCACATGGTGAAATTACAGTTTATGATGCTTATTCAATGATAAATAAATTATCAATCCCTATAAATTTAAATGAAACAAAAGCATTAATTGCTTCTAGTAATACAAGAGGGAATCTAACTTTAAATTTAGAAGAATTTATGCATTTAATTTTTGAAGATAATGCTGCATTAAATGCTGATCTAACTAAAGGGAATAAAGATCCATTAATGACAGAACAAGCACAATTAAATTTATTTAATAAAATGCAAGATAATATAAAAGAAATGTCAAAAACTGAAGAATTAAATATGTTAATGGATTATTTGAGAGCAAGATTACCAAAATTTATGAAATTTATTCAAGAAGAAGGAGGAAAAAAAGGTTTTTGTAATTATAATACTTTTATAAATGCAATAAATCGTTTTCAAATAAGTGAAACTTTAAAAAAAGAACCAATATTAAGAGCACTATATGATAGTCATTCAAATGAAGAAAAATTATTAGATTGTCAAAAATTAAGTGATACCTTAATTGCAAATACAGAACCTGAATATATGTCACATCAAAAGGATATTTTTTTAAGTAATAGACTTGAAAATATAAGAAAAAGAGCAGAAGATTTAGATGATTTTATTGATAAAAATAAAATAGGTTTCAGAACAAATAAACAAAAAATATTAGATTTAAGAAATCAAATTAGTGAAAGGGATTATTTAAAAGAAAAAGAAATAGAAAGAGAATTAAAAAGAAGAGGAGAAATAAATAATACAGTACCATCAACGAAGTGGGTTAATCATGTATATAAAAATAATAAAGAACATTTTAAACAATTAAATGAAGTTGAAGAATCATTTGGAACTAGAATTGGCTTTAATAAAAAATTAATACCAAATACTCGTTTTAGTGGAAATCCAAAATGGAGAAAAACAGAATTAATCTTACAAGGGGATTCATCTTGTCCTACATTTATTAATGAAAAAGATAGATTTAGTTTTAGGAATTTACCACAAATTGCAGTTGAGGAAAAGAAAGAAAAATTACAAAGACAAAAAGCAAGAGCTGATAAAATTAAATGGTTAAGAGATAGAGATAATGATATTCATTATTGGAAAAATTATCTAGATGAAGAAAGAGATAAATATTCACAATTTCAAAAAGCTAAATTGGGATATGAATATGAAAATCTTGTTATGATACATAATAAAATTATTGAATAAAATTTTTTTTTAATTATTATTGTTTAAAAATTAAAATTTTTAATTATAATGTATATTTTTTATTAAATATTTATTATTTATTTTAAATTTTATCTAATAATTTTTGAATAGATATTATTGATAAATAAATAACTAAAAGAGGTGTAAATAATAAAACCAAAAATGGAAAATGAATCAAAAGACAAAGAAGATAATTACTTTCAATATCAAAATAAAACATTTCATAATTTCCAATCTACAACTCAAGTTGAATCAAAATTTAGTTCATATAATCAAATAAATGACCAAGGTAAAATTAATTATGTAAATTGTGTTTATGTTGATTCATCAATTTATGACAATCCTGATTATTATGGAAATTTCTCAAATATTCCTTATTTAAATGGATTTGAACATTATTCAATTTTCAAAAGAAATATTTCTAATCAAAAAATTCCAATTAAAACTTTAAATGATAATGAATATATTTATGTTAATTGTAGACAATATTATAGAATATTAAAGAGAAGGGAAAAAAGAAAAAAATTAAAAGAATTATATAATATAAATGATAATATTAAAAAAAATTATATGCATGAATCAAGACATAAACATGCAATGAATAGAGAAAGAGGGAAAAGAGGAAGATTTTTAAGTAAGAAAGAAAAAGAAATTTTAGAAAAAGAACAATTAAAAGAAAAAAATAAAGAAGAAGAAACAAAAAATGGAAATGATACTTTATCTTCTAAATCAAGTATAACTTCTGTTGCTACATTACATGATTCTGACAAAATGAAAATTATTTAGATATGATAATTTTACCTCACAAATTTAATAATAATATATTTTAAATTTATTTTGTAAAAAATTCATTTTATATTTTATTATAATAAATTTTATTTAACCATTCTTTTTAAGGAATTAAAGATTTATTGTTTATTAATTAATTATATGGAAAATAATTAAAAATTATATTATAAATATATAAAATTTTTCATAACAATAATTCAATCATTATTGAAAATGAAAATACTTTAAATTTCATTACCCTTATTTATTTACAATACTTATAAAAATATCTTTTATATATGTTTCTTCTTCTTTTTTTTTATTTTCATTATATCAGCAGGTGTAATTTTTTGTATTTTATTATTTTTATAAAAACTTAATCTAATACTATAAGTTTTTTTTGGCCTTTTAGGAGATAAACTATTTAAATCTTTTTCATTTAATAATACACGATCTAATTTAAAAAAAGAATCTCTTGGCTCTTCAAAAACTTTTTTCTTTTTTAATGATAAAAAATTTTTATAACTATTATTCCCATTTCCTAAATTATAATCAATATTTTTAGAAAAATCCATATCATAAGTTAATAAATTGAATTTATTTTGAGAATTATTTCTTGATGTCTTATTTGAAGAAGTATGAAAATTTGTTAAAACAGGGAAATTTCTTGATGAAATAATTTTTGGAAGAACTTTATTTTTTCTATTTTCAAATAATATTTTTTCAATATTATTTTCATCATATTCAAAAGAAGTATTTGAATTATCTTCATAATTTTCAACATTAAATTTTTTTTTATGTGATTCTATTATATCATCTAATTCATTAGTAAAATCAAATAAATTCATTCTTTTCTCTTTCCATAATTTATTTAAATCTTGATATAAATTTGTCATATTATTTAAATAAATTTGTATTATATTTATTAAAAATTCTTCTAAATTTAATTTTTTTTTATATGATTCAATATCTTGTTTTAAACTATCAATTATAAAATCTTCTTTTTGTAATTCTTTAAAATATTTTTTTTTATCTTTATAATTAAAAAGTTCTGTAGAATCACATTCAGTTGAATAAATATTTTTTCTAATAGTTTTAAAATCAAATTCATTAAGTCTTTCTAAAGGAATACAAGGATAAAAATCCATAATATCTTTTTTTAAATGAAAAACTTTAGAAATTAAATTATATAATTGTTCGATAATATCTTTTAAATGATTAGATTTTGATTTATTATTTATTTCAATTAAATTACTTTCTTGAATTCTTAAATCATGAATTAAAATTTTTTTATACATATTACAACATTGTTCAATATTACCTTTTTGAATTTCCATACATTTATGTTCCTCATGTTTTTTTTTACATTCAGAACAAATAAATTTTGAATCTTCTCTACAATAATATTCAACTTCATTTTCATTACATTCTTCACATTTTATTTTTTGTGTCCCATCAATATTAAATTTATTATATTTTAAATTTTTAGTTTGTAATATTTTATTATTTTCAAGTAATTTTGTTAATTTTGGTGATTTAAATGAAGAAAGACTTCTTGTTGAATTTAATAAAACTCTAAATTGATTTTTTATTTCACAAACAGTGACAATAATATTTATTTTTAAAGAATTTGGAAAATAATCTTTTAAATAAGTATCATTAAATTGATTATCTATTTTATTTCCTTTATAATTTAACTCAATTATTTGTTCTGGAATTTTAAATGTTTTAAATGCCAAACTTCTTATATATTGAATAGGCATTAATGGTGAAATATTAAATTCAAATGTTTTATCTTGATATGATAATTCTATATCCATTTTAATTTTTTAAATAGATATTTAAATATTAAAATAAGTAACTTTGAGAGTTTATCACAGTAAATTATATTAAAAAAATAAAAAAATAAATAAAATTAAATAAAATAAAAAAAAATGCATTCACAATATGTTTCAACATTAAATAATTTTTCTGAAATAAGAAAAGATGATCCAAACGAAGTTTACAAACAACCAATTCCATTAGATATGATTAATAAATATGTAGGTTTAGATTCTAGAATTTTACTTCATGATACAACAGTTCAAAAGCAAGCATTTGATCAATCATATAAGAATTTTTGGTCTTTTGTAGATTTCAATATGAAATATGGAGACAATGTAAGTGGTAATAATCAAAATTATACTCAAACATTTACTCAAGGTAATAAAACAGGTTGTACTTTCATTAAATCAAATAAGTATTCTGGAAGTAGTTTAACTTATGATGTTGCTAGGGAAAGGGCTAATCAGTTATATCATCAATAAAATATTTAAATTTTATTATTATTAATTTCAACACGTTATTTTTTTTTAATTTTTTTTTTTTTGTTTATTTTTTTAATTTTATTTTTAAATAATATTTATTAATTTTAAAGAATTGTATTTTGTGAAATTTTATATTAATTATATTTTATATGTATTAAATAAAAATGGAAGAAGATATTCGAAAACAAAAAATTTTTAGTATCAAAAAAGTTAAACATCAAAAAAAATGGTCTAAAGAAGAAGATGAAAAATTAATAAATATTGTACAAGAGAATAATGAAAAAAATTGGAAACATATAGCATCATATTTTTCCAAAAAAAATTCTCTTCAATGTTTTAGTAGATATAGGAGAATTAAACCAGGAATAAAAAAAGGTTTTTGGAAAAAAGAAGAAGATGATTTAATATTATCTCTAATCGAAATTTATGGAAAATCTTGGTCAAAAATAAGTAAAATAATTAAAACTAGAAATGGAAAACAAATAAGAGATAGATATATAAATGTGTTAGCTCCTAATATAAATAAAAATAAATTTACTTCTGATGAAGATAATTTATTATTAAATCTATATAAAAAATATGGTCCAAAATGGTCAAAAATTCATACTTATTTTAAAGAAAGAACAACTGATATGATAAAAAATAGATTTCATTCAACTTTAAAAAGAAAATTTGAAGAGAATGAAAGTAAAAAAAAAGTTAATAATATTAATGATAATAATAATGTTAATAAAAATAAAATTAATGTGAATAATATGAATGATAATATTAATAATATAAAAATAAATATAAATAGTAAGGAAAATGTAAAAAAAACAACAAATAAAAAATCAAATTTTGTTTATTCAACAGAATCATCATTAAGTAATAACAAAGAATCTTCGACAATTTCAAAATTGTCGTATCCTCCGACTTCTTTTCCTAAACAACAGGAAGAAGAAGAAAGGAAAAATATTGATAATCAAACAAATACAATTTTTAATAATGATTTCTTTGGTTATACTTTTGATGATGAAGATTATTATATATAGGTATAAAGTATCATTAAAAAATTATTAAATAATTTTATAAATTGTGAAAAAGATATTTTTCAATTTTTGAATTGAAAATAATTTTTTATTATAATAATAAAATTTAATTATTTTTGAATATTAAATGAAAAAATAAATATTTCATTTGAAGGATTTTTAAATTTTTATTTTTAGAAAAATATATAACATATAATATTTGATTTCGTTTTAACGAAACCATATTTTAAAAACATATGATTAAAAATTTTATTTTTTAAAAATTTATATATAACAGAATCAATAAACTCAATAAATTTAACTTTTTTATAGTTTTTTTATATTTTTAAATAAAATTCATTAGAAACCATTGCAGAGCTCTTAAGGTGTGCTAGAAATCTCATAAGGAACACCTTCATAGGTTCAAATACTACTGGTATCGATTAATCTTTATTTTGATATTTTAAAATTTTAAAAGAAAAATAATGTTCCTTTAATTAGAGTATTATATAAATAAAATAATGAAGAAAAAGAATTTTGATTTTGTTTTTTTAATAAAAATTATAAATTTCAAATTTTTAATATTTCATATTTTTTTTTTTATAAAAATTTAATTTTTTAAATTTAACTAATTAAATATTATAATATAGATTAAAAAATTTATAATTTTAAAGTTATTAGATTTTATATCATTTAAATTAAAGTATTTTTTTATTGAAAAATGGAAAAAAAATATTGTAATGTCCAATTTAAATATATATCAAATATAAATGAAAGTGACCAAGTAAAAATAGTAGGAGGTATAGATTCATTAGGAAATTGGGATATAAATAAATCAGAAAAATTATTTTATGATGAAAAAGAATATATTTGGAAATCAAGAGATGATATTTTATTACCTCAAAACACAAATATAGAATATAAATATGTAATATTTAAAAATAAAGACTCATTTCTTTGGGAAGAATTACCAAATAATAAAAATCGTGTAATTAATGTAGAAAATAGAATAAAATTAATAATCATGGATAAAGAAAATGACTTAAATGGAATAATAGAAAAATCAGATAGTTTATCTCATTCAATTGATACTGATAATAAAGGTGATATAAATTCAAATAAAAATAAAGAAATAGATGAAAATGATGAATTTAAAGATTTAAATTATGAATCAAATACTGAAGATGATAATGAAAATGTAAGAAGAAATTCATTTCATGGAAATGAATATAATGAAGATGAAGATTATGTTATTATGGTAAGTTTATATTTACCTTTTAATGGAGTTAAAATTAATGAACATTTTGAAATTCAAATTACAAATGATCCTTTATATCACACTTTACATAAATTAATTGCAAATAGTAAAAATGTAAAATGGTTTGGTACTATAAAAAATCAAAATTTGCTTTCAGAAAATGAAAAAAAGGAAATTTCTGAAAAATTAAAACAAAAAAATATGTATTTACTAGATTATGATATAGAATTATTTAAAAAAATTCAAATTTTATTTACAGCAATTTTTGAACCTGTATTTCACTATCAATCATTCTCACCAGAATTTCTAGATGACATATCAAAATTTGATATTTATTGGGAAGCATTATTAACATTAAGTGATAAAATATGTGACACTATAATCCCATATTTAAATTCTCATACATTAATTTATTTACATGATTACCCAATGTTTTTAGTACCTTCAATTTTATATTCTAAATGTTCAAAAAATTGTTCACATGAAATTTTTCAAAATTTAAGTATTGGATTATTTATTCATACTCCTTTCCCTTCATATGAAAATTTTAAAAAATTACCTTGTAGAGAAGAAATATTAAAATCATTAATGAATTGTTCTGTTATTGGTTTTCATACTTATGATTATAGTGGTAATTTTTTAAAAACTTCAAAAAGATTACTATCTATTAATTATGAATCTACTTTAAGTGGTGATATTGCTATTAATTATTTTGGGAGAACTTCTATGATTAGAGTTGAAAAAGTTACTCCTGAAATTGATTATATAAAAGAAGATTCTTCTTCTGAAGAATTTAAAAAATTTTATGATGATATTAAAAAAAAATATCCTGAAAAAAGTATTTTTGTATCACTTGATGATATGAAAATGTTATCAAGTATAAAAACAAAAATGGAAGGTTATAAGAAATTTTTAGATGACTTAGGTGATAATATTTCAAAATGTGTATATTTATTATATATTAGAATTAGTACTGATGAATTAGATAAAGATGGTAAAATTTTTCAAGTTGATGAATCACAAAAAGAAATGTTAGAAAAAATTGATGAATTATGTAAGGAAATAAAAGAAGAATATGGAGAAGATGTTATTGATGTAATTAAAGGTAAATTATCTTATGAAGAAAGATTAGCTGTTTTCGCAAGTTCAAATTGTTTAGTTAGAACTTCTAAACAAGAAAGTTATTCGTTAGGAGTGTATGAATATTTAATTTTGAAAAAATTATTTAAACAAGAAAATAATTTTTCATATATGTTAAGTGAATTAAGTGGATTGACTACATCACTTGAATCAAGTGTTAAAATTAATCCATATGATTATGATTCAGTTTATAAAGGTTTTATTCAAGCATATCAAGATATTTATGGTGAAAAAGATGAAAAAGATAAATTAATAATTGATAAAGATTTTCAACATGTAATGAAGTCTTCATGTAAAGAATGGTTAAATTCTTTTTTAAAAGATATTAAAAATACAAAATTATCAGATGAAAATACATTTTATATGGGTGTTGGTGAAGGATTAAATTTCAAATTAATGAAGATAAATTCAGATTTCCAACAATTGGATTCAAAGACAATAATACCACTTTATAATAAATCAAATCATAGATTAATATTTTTAGACTATGAAGGAACTTTGCCTTCAAATACACCTGCAGTAAGTGAAAAAAAAACAGCAAAAGGTTATAAACCTAAAGAGGAAATATTATCAATTTTAAATAAATTAACCTCAGATAAAAAAAATATTATATACATTATTACAGGAAGAGGAACAAAACTTTTAAATAATTGGTTTGGGTCAGTTAAAAATTTAGGTATTGCTGCTGAACACGGTTCATTATATAAAATTAATTCAGGAAATTCTAAAGAGAAATGGAATAAAATTAAAGAAGATTATAATAATGAATGGATTAATAGATGTGCTGATTTATTAGAACCTTATACTGAAAGATGTGAAGGAGCCTTATTAGAAATTAAAGAATGTAGTATTGTTTGGCAATATAGTGATTGTGATCAAGAATTAGGGAAAGCTTTTGCTAGTGCTATTACAAATGAATTAGAGAAATTTGTTAAAAAATTAAATTTAAAGGTTGTTAATGGGAAAGGTTATGTTGAAATTATTGCTCTTGGTATACATAAAGGATATTTTGTATCTTATATTGTTAAAAAAAACTTTAAGGAAAAAAATATTCCTGATTTTATAATGTGTATTGGAGATGATACTACAGATGAGAAAATGTTTCATTATTTAAAATCTAAAGGTAATTATATTAAAAATTTATCTAAGGATGTTAATTTAATTTCTGTTATTGTTGGTAAAAAACCTTCTGAAGCAAAATATTATGTTAATGGGCCTAATGATATTGAAGATTTTTTAAATGATATATTAAAAGAGTCTAAATAAAAAAGTATTGGTATAGTAATTTAATTTAAATTCAATAATATTATTTAATTTGAAATACACTTAAAATAAAATTATACAAAAAACCAAAATTTTAAGTTTAATTTATATCGATTTAAATTATTTAATCTTAAAATTCCCTTTTAAAAAATAATTTTTTAAAGGAATTCAGGTTCAATGGTTTTAAAACTAAAAGGTTGAAAAGCATAACCATCTGCATGATAAAATTTATCCATAAATTCAACCCAATGTAACCTAAGAGTATGAAGGAAACATTCCATTAAATCCATTCCCATAAGAACACCAAGAGTTATATTAGCAAGTAAAAAAAATCCAACCATCATTCCAATAATATTACCATTTTGAATAAAACCTAATAAAGTTATTTCAAAGAAAACTTTTGATAATTGTGCATGAGCAAGTGAAAGTGCCCATAAACGAAGATATGATGCAGTATGAGAAACTGTACCTAAAACATATTCAATTGTTCCTATAATTTGTTCAACCATTAAATCAGTAAATGATTTTTTATGAACATTTTCTTCATCATTTGGCATTTTCATAAATTCAATAATTGGTTTTGGAATAAGCATTATTGGTACGCATATAACACAAATTACCAAAGCATAAAATTGAAAAGATTCTTGTATTGTATAATCATCTTTTCTCCATAATGGTAATTTATGACCTTCTTCTCCAGTACTTCCATTATTTAAAAATATCATAAGTAATTGACTTATAATTGAAGGAGCTTTACTTGTATCAGATGACCAATCTGTTGCCCATTTAATATATATCATACAATTCATATATCCAAATAATAAACACATAAATATTATTCTTGGTATAAATTCACAAATAAAATCTAATGAATCATTAAAATATATTCCATTTAAACCTTTTAAAAATATTCCTAGTATCATTTGGGATACTCCAATTATAACACTCATTTTCATTTTAAATGAATTTAAAAAAGCTAATTCATTTGAAGCTACATACCATTTTGGATCCATTCCAATAGGATAAACACAATCTTTTTTTCTTATTGCTTCTAATTTACCATTTTCTTCATTTCTAATATTATCATAACAAGAACCAAAAATACCTAAAGGCATAGAAAAAAAATCATCATAAATCCATCCATTATAAAAAGCAAACATACCAAGAAATAAAAATAAATATCTAACTTTTACAAGTGTCTTTAAAGATGGATTTGTTCTTAAAATTTCTTCACTTTTCAAAACTAAATAACCACCAAGTAAAGTTAATAAAAATCCATGACCTATATCACCAAACATAACACCAAACATAAAAGGGAAAGAAATTATAGAAAATAAACCAGGATTAATTTCTCTATATCTTGGAATACCATACTCAGAAATAATCATTTGAAAAGGATATGTAAAATCATTTAATTTTAAATAAGTTGGTGGTATTGATTTATCATTTTCTTCAAATTCAGTTAAAATTGCTGTTAATTTAGAAGGATCTTTTTCAGTAATTTTTAAAAGTGAATTTTGGACATCTTTAAATTTATCTTCAGGAATCCAAACTTCACCATCAATAAAATTTCCAATATTTTTACATTTACTTAAATTAACATAAATTAATTTTTCTTGTAGGAAAAATAAACGATATTTATCATATTTAGCTGGAATACCATCAGAACCAATTTTATCTTTTATAAAATCTTTAATTGAAGTTTCAGCAGTTTTTAAAAAGGTTTTTTTTTCATATATTTCATGTTGAATAGCATTAATAGCAGAACTCATTTCTTCTCTTTTAGGAATAGTAAATCTAGATGAATTAAACATATCACAAATATTTAAAATTTTCTGTACAAGAAAATCATCAGCACCACCTTGATATAAAATAACAAAAATTTTCTTTTCTTGTTTTTTTTTTTAGTGTTTTATTTTCAATAGTTAAATCAAAAAAAGTTGGAATTGCTCTTCCTCTACTTACTCTGAAAATCATTCTTTTTAATCTCATTGAATCTTCTGCTTTAAGTACACCACTAATAAAATTAACATCTGTAATATCAGTTTCTGGAATTAAAGGAGCAGTATTTTTATTTTTTAAAAAAGTTTCTATTGTTTCTGTTTGATTATTTATTGAAGGAAATGAATCTCTATTATATATTATGTTTGATTGTTGTGATGACATTAATTGAGATGATTTATCAAAAACTGATTTTTTTTCTATTAATGAATCTAATTGTTCTGTTATATTTTTATATGATTCTATTAAATCATGGAGTTTTTTTTCATCTTCTATTATTTCATTTTCTATTAAATCAAAAAATGTTGAACCATATCTTTTATCCATTGATTCCATATCATTTTCTAAGTCAATTTTAAATGTTTGATAATTATTATATCTTATTATTTTTTCTTCATACATGTTACAAATATTTTCAAAGGTTTGTATTCTTTTTCCTGCCTCTTCACATCTTGTTATCATATTTGAGTATATCTTTCTTTGTTCAAAATCATTAGTATTTAAATCTACGAATTGAATACTTTCATCTAATTTTCCTAATTCTTCCATTACTTCTACTTCTGAATCTTTTGGTATTCTTATTTTTTTGTGAAGCATTATTTCTGATCTAAATTAAATTAAATATTTTTTTACCTTAGAAGCCCCATTTTATTTTTTTATATATTTAAATATTCAATTTTATATAATTATATTTTTTTATTTAGAAAGAATTTTTAAATATATTATATATATTGACTAATTTTATTAATTAAAAATATAAATTAAATATAAATTAAAAGTAATATTATATTTTTAAAAATTATAATGTATATGAATTATATAGTTAAATTCTTCAATTTTTTATTTATTAATTAATCAATTAATGAATAAAATATTAATTTTTTTATATTAATATATTCAAAAAATATATCCTTTATTATAAAATATAATATATATATTTTTATAATTATTAAAAAAAAATATATAAAATAAAATTTTATGAAATATCATTTATTGTTAGTTTTTTTATTCCTTTTGCTTCTTCAAGTGTTTTAATAATTTTATTAAAAATAAATTCATTTGTCCCATTTGTAAATTCTTTCAAATTAATATTAGCTTGACTTAAAGGTCTTTTTTTATTTGAACGTCTTTTCTCATGAATATTATCTTTTTGATGATAAGAATCAATATTAGGTGCTAAAAATTTTCTATTCATATCAATATTAAAAAAATTAATATTAATATTGATAATATTATTACTTAATTGAGAATGATGTTTTAATCCAGTCATAGGTCTAAATTGTTTATTAATATCTTTTTGAGGAGATAACATTTTATTAGTATTTGCAGTATAAGGTCTACTTGATTTTGTTTTTGATTGTCGATATTTTGATGATAAAATTCTTTTAAATCCATTTAAATTAACTGGAATTTGATTATTTAATTGAAAATGTTTATTTAAATTTGGAAATTTTAAATTAATAGGGCCATTATTATTTAATGGATTTATATTTATTTTTTTTTCATTACTATTTTCAATATTATTATTTTCTTCTATAATATTATTTTTTTCTATTTTATTTTCTTTATTATTTATATTTATCATATTAATATTTTCATTATCAATATTTAATTCATTATTCTCTTTTTTTGATACTTCTTTTTGTTTTTCATTAATTATTGTTCTTTTATTTATTTCTTTTTGAAGTTCTTTTAATTCGTTTTTGAAATCTTTTGCTAATACTCTTACTGATTTGTCTTGTTTATTATTTATTTTATTTGTAAACGGAAGAATTATTTTATGATTACTTGAATTTTGATTAAAATTAATTTTTGACATTTGACTAATATTATTAATAATATTTGAATATTCTTTTTTAATATCTTTATTTGTTAAATCATTTTTCCTATTTTTTAATGGACTTATTTCTGAAGATAATGTTTTTTTTTGCATATTATCAGAAAAAATTTCTATTATTGAATTTTTTTTATCAATTTTATTTTTAATTAATATAATATCATCAATTTTGTTCTTTTTTTCATTTTTATTTTTTTCTTCTTTAAATTCCTTATTATTTTTAATATCATTTTCATTATTATTATTTTTATTATTTATTATATTAATATTATTATTATCCTTATTATTTTCTTTTTCATTATTTTTTTCTTCCTTATTTTTATCTTTCAATTTCATAATTTCATCCTTATTAACTGTAAAAATCCTATTCCCAACAGAAGAAAAAGGTCTATTTTTAATTTCAACTTTATTTCTATTAGCCTCATTAATTTTTTCCATAATATCCCCAGGAATCATACTCAAAGATTCTTTAGCACTAGGTCTTCTTTCAGGTCTTTTACTTAGCATTTTATCAATAAACAAAATTAAATTATCAGAATATTGAGATGGAATGGGTTTAGGTTTTCCTTTAACAATATTATTCCCAAGAGTAATTAAATTATCACCTGTAAAAGGAGGTTCAAGCATACATAAATGATATAATGAACATCCAAAAGACCAAATATCAACTTTATAATCATAAGGTATTTGTTTAATTAATTCAGGACTTAAATACAAAGGAGTACCTACTCTAGTACAATGAAGTGCATTGATACTTGAAACTATTGTTGAAACTCCTAAGTCACCTATTTTAACATGTTTATCTTTTGTTAAGAATAAATTTAAACATTTTATATCTCTATGAATTATGTTATGTGAATGTAAATAATTTAATCCATTTAAAATTTCTGATGCTATTCTCCATATGTCGAATTCTTCAAAATGTTTTAAATGTCGTTTATAATGTTTTATTAATGAATATAAATCACCACTTTCTGCATATTCCATTATTATATATAAATTTTCTTTTTCTAGGAATGATGAATAATATTTTATTATGTTTGGATGATTTACTTTCCTGAGGATTGATACTTCTCTATAACATTCTCTTTGTTGTTTTTCTTTTAAGTGATTAAGTTCCATTTTTTTCATTACATAAATATTATCATTTTTATATGAAAGGACTGTATATACTGTTCCATATGAACCTTTTCCTAATTCTTTTAATATTTTAAAATCTGATAATTTTGTTCCAACATTTTCATATTGTTTTTTATTATTTGATGATATATCATCCATAATGTTAATTTTAAAATTATTTGGTTTAAATAAAATAATTATTTATTTATTTCCTATTATAAAATTTAAATTATATAACTTATTTTATAAAATTAAATATATTTCTTATTTTTAAAAATAAAATATTATTAAGGCTTTTAAAAATTGAATGTAATATTGTAAATCATTTAAATAAATATTTTTAAAATAAAAATATATAAAAGAATATAATAATAAGATTTTGAAAATTTCAATATAACATAAAATTAAAAAAATAAAAAAAAATTTAAAAAAAATGGGGTGTAGTGGAACATCAAACACTGGAAACTTAAAAAATAGTGAATTTTACAGAGAAGCAATGGGTTTTCGTAACATCCAACGTAAAGGTGTTCATGTAGATGATGATTATGCATCAATACAAACTCTTCGTAGATTCAATACATCAGGAACATTAGATTTTGGTGAAGAATTAATAGATCATGGTGATGAAAGTGCATGTGTAAAACCATGGTTATCAAATATATTACCTCCATTGCATGGTATAGAAGAAGATTTATCAATTCCAAAATATAATTTAGAAATTGAACACGTTTTCGGTTTTCGTATTGAAGAAACTCGACAAGATTTATTTTATTTAGGAAGAGATGATTTAATTTATATTAGTAGTTCATTAGCTATTATTCAAAATATTGATGATTATTCACAAATTCTTTTTGGTGGTTTTGGTATGAAAGAAGAAAGAGAATGTCATGATAATCATATTACTTCACTTGATTTTTATAAAGGAAATGTTTCTTTTTGTGCTACTGGACAAAGAGGGATTAAACCTAAAATTTTAGTTTGGTCTCCTATTGATACTTCTATTATTTTTGCTAAATTTCAACAACCTAAAGGAAGTAAGGAAGTTTCAAGATTAGCTTTTGATAGAGTTGGACATTATTTAGCTTCTTTTGGGAAAGATGAGAAAAATTCATTTTATGTATTTGATTTGAGAATAAAAGAATTAATTTGGGAATATGCTACTGGAGCTAATGATTTTTTACTTGATTTAAAATGTAATCCTATAAAAGATGAATTTTGTATAGTTGGTGTTAATAAAATTTATTTAGTATATCCTCGTATGAAATTTACAAAAAATTTATATGATAAAAGTGATGGAACAAACATTTTTACAGCAGTAACATATACAGAAAAAGGAATGTGTTTAATAGGAGATGATAAAGGAGAGATTAGAATATATGATGGAGAAAAAAAAAAGCATACATTATCAATAAATCATGGTTCAATTCAAAATTTAACAACATCAAATCAATTTCATAAAATTTATGTATCAACATCAGAAAATTATGTTTATATTTTTAAAGATAGTGGTGACTATGATAAATTAGATAAATTCATAATGAATTCAATAGTAAAATCTTTAGATGTTAATGAAGATGAAGATATAGTAATGGGATTAAAAAATGGAGATATAATAATTAAACATTATAAAGATAAAAATCAAATTGAAGAAGTCTTTTTAAAAACCCATAGTGTAGGTGAAGTAGGTGGTGTTGTTTTTGTCCCTGATTCAAGAGCTGTTTCTTCAGGAGGTGATAATCAAATTTTAGTTTGGAATCTTCGTTCAAAAAAATGTGAAAATTATTCTTTAATAAATGAAGTAAGACCAATTTATGAAAGTGATTCTTTAAAAAAATTTAGTTTTCCACCATCTAATAGAAGTAGTTGTATCTCATATAATAAAAGTAAAGGTCATATTGCAATTGGAATTGATGATGGTTCAATTTCTATAAGAGCTGGAATAAAAAATTTAAGTAATAAAGTTGTTCTTGACTTTTCTGTAGGGAAAAAAAAAGTTGTTGAATTAAAATATACTAATTATGGTGATTTACTTTTAGCTTCTTGTGAAAGTGGTGAATTAACATTAATGAATTGTAATAATAATTATCAAATAATACAACAAAATAAAATGGATTCACCTATTTTTAGATTTGATTGGGATACAAGTGATAATTATATTCAAGCAGAAACTATTGATGCTAATTATAATTTTGTTAAGGTGGAAAATTTGAAATTGGTTAAAAATTCAAATGATGTACTTAATATTGATTGGAATGATATTACTGTTAAATTTTGTTTTACTGTTCAAGGAGTTTTTGTTGGTTCTACTGATCCTGAATTTATTTCTTGTGTTAGTAAAGCACATAATAAGAAAATTTTATGTTCTGGTAATGATACTTTTATGATTAATTTATTTAATTATCCTGTTATAGATGATAATTCTAAATTTAAAGGATATAAAGGACATTCTGGAAAAGTAAATAGGGTTATTTGGAGAGATGATGATGAAAGGATACTTAGTATTGCTAAAGATGATAAAGCCATTATTTATTGGAAAGTAGTAAGGGAAGAGGAGAAATAATTTATTTTTTTTAAATGGGAAATTTTGTTTTAATTATAAATATAATAACATTTATTTTTTGAAAATAATAAATATATAAGAAAAAAAGATTATAAAAGTAAATTTTAAATTTTTTTATATTATTTATTCATACAATAAAAAAATTTATTTAACTATTTGAAATCATTTTCAAAAAAATAAAAATCCAAAAAAATGAGATATATAACCAAAAAATTAAATTATTTTTATATAATAAAAAATGGAATCAAATGAAATAAAAACACCTAAAGAACTTCCAAAAAAAGAAGAAAAAAAAGATTTCAGTACAGCAATACTCGACCAAAAAAAAGCACCATATCGTCTTTTAGCTGAAGAAGGAATAGGAACATCAGAAGATAATTCAGTAATTCAATTAACTCAAAAGAAAATGGATGAACTCAAAATATATAAAGCAGAAACAGTTCTTCTAAAAGGTAAAAAGCGTAAAGAAACAATATGCGTAGCTTTACCAGATGATACAGGAAAACTTACAGATGATAAAATAAGATTAAATAAAGTAGTAAGAAACAATCTCCGTGTTCGTTTAGGAGATGTTGTATCAGTACATAAATATCCAACTGTCCCAGTTGGTAATAGAGTACATATTTTACCATTTGAAGATTCAATTGAAGGAATTTCTGGTAATCTCACACAAACTTATTTAATACCATATTTTAAAGATGCATATAGACCTGTTCATAAAGGAGACACTTTTGTATGTAGAGGAGGATTTAAGAGTGTTGAATTTAAAATAGTAGAAACTGATCCTGAGAAATGTTGTATTGTTGGTCCTCAAACTGTTATTTTTGATGAAGGTGAACCTATTAAAAGGGAAGATGAAGAAAGGGCTGATGGTGTTGGTTATGATGATATTGGAGGTTGTAGGAAACAATTAGCTGCTATTAGAGAAATGATTGAATTACCTCTTAGACATCCTCAATTATTTAAAAATTTAGGGATTAAACCACCTAGAGGGGTTTTACTTTATGGTCCTCCTGGTAGTGGAAAAACTTTATTAGCTAGAGCTATAGCTAATGAAACTGGAGCATTTTTCTTTTTAATTAATGGACCTGAAATTATGTCTAAAATGGCTGGGGAAGCTGAAGGAAATTTAAGGAAAGCTTTTGAAGAAGCTGAGAAAAATTCACCTGCTATTATTTTCATTGATGAAATTGACTCTATTGCTCCTAAGAGAGATAAAGTTCAAGGTGAAGTTGAAAGAAGAATTGTATCACAATTACTTACTTTAATGGATGGTCTTAAAGCAAGAGGGCAAGTTATTGTTATTGGTGCTACTAATAGACCAAATGCTCTTGATACTGCTTTAAGACGTTTTGGTCGTTTTGACCGTGAACTTGATATTGGTGTACCTGATGAAACTGGTCGTTTAGAAATATTAAGAATTCATACTAAAAATATGAAATTATCAGAAGATTGTGATTTAACTAAAATTGCTCATGATACTCATGGTTATGTTGGTGCTGATCTTGCTCAACTTTGCACTGAAGCTGGTTTACAATGTATAAGAGAAAAAATGGATATTATTGATATTGAAGATGAAAAAATAGATGCTGCAATTCTTGATTCAATGGCAGTAACAAATGATCATTTTGTTCATGCATTAGGACAAACAAATCCATCAAGTTTAAGAGAAACAGTAGTTGAAGTACCAAATGTTCAATGGGAAGATATTGGAGGATTAGAAGATGTAAAAAGATCACTTCAAGAAATGATTTTATATCCACTTGACCATCCAGACAAATATATAAAATTCGGTTTAAATCCATCACATGGTGTCTTATTCTATGGTCCACCAGGATGTGGAAAAACATTAATGGCAAAAGCAATAGCAACAGAATGTTCATCAAATTTCATATCAGTAAAAGGACCTGAATTATTAACAATGTGGTTTGGTGAATCAGAAGCAAATGTAAGAGAAGTTTTCGATAAAGCACGTCAAAGTGCTCCATGTGTATTATTCTTTGATGAGCTTGACTCAATTGGTATATCAAGAGGAAGTGGAGTCGGTGGTGGTGGTGAAGCAGCAGACAGAGTAATAAATCAACTTTTAACAGAAATGGATGGTATAGGAGTAAAAAAAAATGTTTTTATAGTAGGAGCTACTAATAGACCAGATATATTAGATGAAGCTTTATTAAGACCTGGAAGACTTGATCAATTAATTTATATTCCTTTACCAGATTTAAAAAGTAGACTTGCTATTATAAAAGCAATTTTAAGAAAAACACCAGTTGATCCTAATATACCACTTGAATTTATTGCTAAATTAACAGAAGGTTTTTCAGGTGCTGATATGAAAGAATTATGTAATCAAGTTTGTAAAAGTGCAATAAAGGAAGCTATTCAATTTGAAGAAGAAAAAAAAGCACTTCAAAAAGAAAGACCTGGTCAAGATGTTGTAATGAGTGATGATCCTGTTCCTATGTTAATGAGAAGACATTTTGAATATGGTTTAGCACATTGTGTAAAATCAGTTCATGATGTTGATTTACAAAGATATGAAGATTTTAAAGCTAAATATGATCCTAATTTCAGTTTTGATAAAAAAGGTGGTTCTGGAGCTAATAAAATTCAATGGCCTGATGGACAATCATCTTCTTCTGCACAAGCACAATCATCTTCTAAAGTACAAAAAGATGATGATTTAGATTTATATTCTTAAATTATTAATAAAAAAAATATATTTTATATTAATTTAAAAAAATAGTATTTTTTATTTTTTTGAACACAATAATGACGTAATTTGATAATAATACTTTTTTAAATTATTTTTTATCCATGTAATAAATAAATGTCAAAAGAACTAAATTATATAATTCTATATGACTTGAAAAAATTAATTCCTTTTGATGAAAAATTCCCTAAAAATTCCCAATATCATATGTTGGGATTAATTAACGAAACAATTCCTATTAAAACAAATCCATTTATAATATCTGATAAAAAGGTAATAGCAATAAATCAAAAGATTGAATTTCCTGAACAATTAATGAAAATAGATTTAAAATTATATGATCAAAAGAAAATGATTTTAGAAGGTGATATATCAATAGAACCTTCAAATATAATAGGAGGAACAAATCATAAAATTGATTTAAAAGATACACATAAAGAAACAGTAGGAGAAGTAAGTTTTATTTATTATAATACTATATTAAATTTACCTAAAATAATTGAAGTACCTGACAATAATACAATTGATTTTTATGATAAATATTTAAAAGATGAAGAAAAAAAGAAGATTGGAAATAAAAATGATTTACCTACTTTTTCAAATGAAAAAAAAGTTTCTTTACTTAATTTAGCTACTGGTGAAAATGCTGAAAATTTTAATACTTTTGTTAAAAATATTGATTATGTTAGAGGATTATTAAATGAAGTTAATGATATTATTTTTTGGAAAGATCCTTATAAAACAATAACAATTCTTTCAATAATATCAATATCAATATTATATTTTAGTTTTTTTACTTTATTTTTATTACCATTATTTTTAATTCTTTTTCATTTATCTTATAGAGAACAATTTGTTAAAGAATTTACATATAAAAATACACCATCGAACAAAATAAAAAATTTACATTTAATAATGTGGATAATTGAATTAACAAATAATTTAATTGAATTATACGAATCATTAATTGAAATTTTTCAATCATCATCAAAAGAATTAATAAAAGATGTTTATTATAATATTATAAAAATAATTATATGGAATATTCCATTATATTTCATAATACATTCAAATATATTCTTAAATATAGATATAAAATTTTTCCTAGTATTAGTTTTATGGTTTATTTTCCTTTTTCAATATCCACCATTTAGAGCCTGTAGTTTTGTGATATTAAAATTAATACAAAAAATGTTTTTTGATTTTAAATCACTTGAAAATATTTCAAATTATAAAATAAATGATAGTATAAAAAATACTTTTATATTCTCTATTCCATTTTTGGATATTGCATTAAAAATATATGAAAATAATTTAAGAAGAGGTAATTTACAAGATGCATTAAAAGATTTAAATAATACTCCAATTCAAATATTATCAAATTCAAATGATGATGATGGAAATAATACTTCTACTGGAGTTTTAAAATATGAAATATATGAAAAAGAAAGATGGTGGGTTGGTGTAAGTTGGACTAAAAAATTATTGAAAAAAGATGGTCCATTATGGTGTAGAGTTGATAGATTAAATGAATTATGTGAATTAAATCAAATTATTTTACCTGATGATTATGTATGGACAAAAAAATGGAATGTAGAATTAAGTAATAAAAGTTGTAAAAATGGATGGGAATATGCAAAAAATTTTAATGAACCATTTGATTCAAATGAAACAGGAAAATATGTAAGAAGAAGAAAATGGATAAGATATGCAAAAAAGAAGGAAATTAAACCATAATAATAGATTTGAATTATATATATACTTTAATATAACAATTTAATATATAATTTCTATTAATTATTTTATATAAAAATGAATTATGATAATTATATATTTTATTTTAATAAATAATAATTTTTTCACTGATCAACAGACATATAATCAAATAAATCTGCTAAAAAATCAGGAAAATTAGTTTCATCATTTAAATGATTAGTAATAAAAGGATGTTTAATTAATTCAATAACATTACTTCTATCACTAGGTTCTTTTTTAAGTATCTTATCCATAAAATCACAAAATTCATTAGAAAAAAATTCTCTTGGTAATGAAGGTTCAGGTCCTTCAATAATTGTAGTAATTTGTGTAAATAAATCATTACTAGAACCATAAGGATAAATCCCTGTAGCTAATTCATATAAAACTAAACCAAGAGACCAAATATCAGAAGGATAAGAATATTCTTTTCCACTTATTCTCTCAGGTGACATAAAATTTTTTGAACCTACATAAGTATGAGAAAAATCTGCTGTATTATCTAAACATCGTGATATTCCAAAATCAGTTAATTTTATTATTCCATCACTATTTATTAATATATTTCCTGGTTTTATATCTCGATGAATTAAATGTTTTGTTTTATGTAAATATAATAACCCTTCTAAAATTTGATATGTAATATATGATAAAATTGGTTCTGGGATACATGGAATTTTTTTTTGTTTTATTTTTATTTTTTCTATTACTCTATCTAAAGAACCTATATTCATATATTCTAATAATATTTTAACGTTTCCTTCATAGAAAAAAGCACCATAAAATCTTATTAAATTTGGACATTTATTATCAACTAAAACTCTCAAATCATTTTTAAATTGTTTTCTAGTTGCTTTATCATATAAATTAATACTTTTAATTGCAATTTGGATATTATTTGGTTTGTATGTTGCAAGATGAACAGAACCAGAAGCTCCAGAACCAATAAAATCACCTATCTAAATTATATTTAAATTAATTATTTTTTTTACTTCAATATCTTTTGGATCAATTATACTTGTTAATGGTTCTTGTGTTTTTGTATTTTTTATACAACGAGAACCAACAATAAAACCATCTTGTTTAAATATTGCTTTACTTGATTGACTATTTAAAAATTATATTATTTATAATTTTTACATTTCTATTGAAGAATAACTTAAAATGTTATTATCTTTACTTATTCGATTTATACTATTTGTACTTTTGTTATTTTTATCTTCTTGGGATGATGAAATTTCAAGTTGGAGATTCAATTTTTTTTTGAACATTTATTATAATTTCTAATGTTTATTATTTATTGCTGTTTTTTATTTTTCTTATAATTAATTATTGAATTTATTTTTTTAAAAACATTAATTTATTTAATATAATTTATTTTTAAGTTATTAATTTTTTAATAAAATAAACTTTTATAAAAAATATATTTATATAAATCCTTTAAATAGATTTATTATAATAAAAAGTTATTGAATATTTTAGGTATTAATTTTATTATAACATATTAGATTGTATAATAATGTTTTTTAATATTAATTAATCATAATATATATAAAATATTAAATAATAATAATAAATATAGAAATAATTTTATTTTGAAGAATATATAAAAAATAGATTTCTTTTAATAATTATTTTTTTACATAATTTATTAAAATATTAAACTTAAAAAATTGAACAAGTTTTATCTTTATCAATTTTAGTATTTGGTATATTTTCATTTTCATCCATTATATATTTCTTTTTAAATTCTTCAAAATCTTGATTAATAATTTGTTGTCCATTATAAGCATCTCTTATCATTTTATGTTTTTTTTTTAATTCCTCATAACCAGAAACTCTTGCTTCCCATCCTGGTTTATGTTCTTGTTTTTCTGTAATAATAATTTCATTAATATAATCTTCTGATGATTCAAATGATGACTTATTAAGTGCAATTATTTTCAATTTATCAATATGAGCTTTTACATTTTCTTGAAGTTTTAAACAATTATTAAATAGTATTTTTACGTCATTTTCCAAACCCATTTTTATTCTTTCATAATTTGATAAATTACTTTGACCTTTACAATATGCATCTTTTAATTGATTTAAAGTAACAGTTTCCTTTGTCATTGAATATTCATAATAATATTCAGTATTCTCATGAAATGTATAATAACATTTATTTTCACATTCAGTACAGTATCCATTTTTCATTGCAGAACAATTAATTTTATTTTCATTTGAAGGAATATAACAAAATTTATGACATGTTCTATTACATTTAATACAAGTTGTAGTATATTTTCCTGGAGGTAATTGTAATTTTTCTACTTTAGGAACTTCAATTATTTTTTCATAATGTTTTGAATCATTAATTTGCTTTTTTGCTAATTTAATATCTTTTAAAATCTCTTTAACTGAATTCAATTTTATAAGTCCTTTTTCTAATTCCTGCTTTAAATTTTCAATTGTTATTGTAATATTTTTTCTTTCATTTAAAACTTCTTTAGATTTTGTTAAACTTTTTTGAGGAAGAGAACTTAATTTATTCATAAAATTTTCATAATTTTTCATTGCTTTATCCCAACTAGATTCAATATTACTTTCTTTTTCATTTTCAATAAAAATAGCAGAATTATTAAATTTAAAATACCAATCACCTTTAATTTTATCTTTAACTAAATCAAAACCTGAACCTTTTTCACTTAATGATTGAAGAATAGTAGGTGTTCCTTCATCACAAAAAGTTAGCATTGCAATAAAATTTTCAGCAATATCATCTCCAAATAAATTCATAATACTACTAAAAATATATTTTTGAGATGAAGTTAATCTCACATTATATGATTGAGCTACAAAACAAATTGCATTTATATTATCAATTTTATTTTTAAATATTTCTCCAATTTTATCTGTAATTATTCTATCATAATCTATACCTCTTGTATCACCAAAACCAGGAGTATCAATAATTGTAATAGGAGGAAAATAATCTGTTTTTTGAATACGATAAATATTAACATCTGAAGTTTGACTTTGTGATTGGTTTTTTCCTGTAGATTCATTAATTATAATATATCTAAAATCATCCTCATATTTTATTCCCATTAAATAATTAATTAAACTATTTAAAAGTGTTGTTTTTCCACTTCCTGTTTGCCCTACTACCATAATTGTTAGTGCTTCTGCTTCGTCTTCTATAGAATATTTTATTTCTGGATATAAATATAATTGTTTAATTCCTTTTTTTTTTGTCAATTTAATACTTTTTTTTATTGGTTCATTTTTTACTTTTATTATTTTTATTGGAGTATTTATAAATTTAATTAAGTCACTAATATTTATTTTATCTTCTTCTTTTAAATTTATTTTTTCTTCTTTTTCATTAAAAAACCTGTAATTCAAATTAATTAAATTTCCTAAATCTTCTCTTACAATATTTAGTTTATCTGTATAAAAATAATTTCTATAATAAATTGAACCATCAATTTTAAATTTATATCTTATTTTAGTTTTTTCATTATTTTGTTCTTTTTCTTCTACAATTTTAGTTACTATTACATCATCAAAAGAATTTAATTTAATCTCCCCTTCATTAAATTTAGGGATAATTTCACCATTTAAAATAAATACAAAATCTATATTGTCTGTAATTTTTTCATTTATTAAAAATCTTATATAATCTAAGGAAAAATTGCTATTTAATTCCATTTTTAATGTTTTATTATTGACAATAAATGTATATTGTTTATTATTAATTGAAGATCCATTTATGGTATTTCCAACAGATCTAATATTTACTTTATTATCTGTTAGTATTTTTTCAATTTTTATATTTTGTTCATCATTTTTTTCTATTTTATTATTATTTTTATCAATAAAGTAAAAATCATTTTCTGTTTGGTCACTTAAAGAATTTCTTAAATCTGATAAAACATTATCTAATTCAAGTGTTAAATTAGTAGTGAGAAAAATTCCATCAAGAAAAATATCAAAAAATTGTGGATCCATGAAATTTGATATAAATAAATTTTTTAAATTATTTGATTTATAAAAGAGTTAAGAAATAATTACTATATATTTAATGGAATAATATTTTTTAATAATTAATTTAATAATATATTAATTCATTTTATTAATGAATATCTTTTATTCTATTTATAAAATTGAAATTATTGTATTATTTATTCTTTTTAAACTTTTTTTGACCCTTCCATTATTATTTATCTACCTTTGATTAATAGTTTAAATAATAATTCATTAATATATTTAAATTAAATATGGATTTTTTTTAAAAGAAAATTTAATCATATTGTAAAAAAATTTTTGTTTATTTTAATAAAAGTGAAATGACTTTTAATTAAATTATATTATATTGATAAAATAATATAAATTTTTCACATCAAAAATTTTTTAGAATAATTAGTTTCTTATGATATAAAGTAAATAAATTATTCTTCCAATAATATTTATATTTATAATATTTAATATATATTTCAAATTTATATTTATTTCTTTTTTTTTTATTATCAAAAAAAATATAAAATAATATATTAAATTTTCAATACATCTTTAGATTTTTCTTTCATAAGTAACTTATATTCTTCTTCAGTTAATCTAATTTTAAAAGTAACATCTTTCCATTTTTCCCCACCACTAAAAAAAATATAAAAAAAAATATTATTTACTCTCCAAATTTCGAAGAGGATTTTCTAACAGTAGAATGTCTCATAGCAGAACTACTCATTAATAACTTAGAAGCTTTACCAGGCATATTAGATTTAACACCAGAAAGTGGATTAAAATTAATTTTTTGAGCAATTTGAATATCACTTTCTTTAATATATTCTTTTCTAGTAATTTTATTTCCAATTTCTAAATTAATTTTTAATAAAGCAGCAAGTCTATTTCTTATTTTTTCAAATGCACCTATTCTCGCATCTGTAATATTTAATTGATAAAATTCATCTAATTCTATTATTCTATGTTCTATTTCTTCTCTAAATGCTAAAAATTCTTTTCTTGGATTATCATCTTTTGGATCTGCAAAACGAACTTCGTTTATCATGTTATCATATTTTGATTCTACTGTTTCTATTTCTTGTAAAAGTAAATGAATTTGATATATTTTTAAAGGAAACCATTTCATTTATTAAATTAAATATTTTTTTTTTAATTCTTTTAAATTTTAATTTAATAAAATCTACTTCTTTAATTGAAAGTTTTTAAAATGTGTTTATTTTTTTATTTTTTCAAAAAAAGGTTTGTTTTTTTTTGTCTATTGCTTTTTAGAATTTTTTTAAATGCTATAATTAATTTTATTATTAATTAAATAAAAAAATCAATTTATTATAATTATTTTTAAAGCGGCATTTTATTTCAAATTTATTTAATAACAAAGAAAATTTAAAATTTAAATATACAATGACCAAAGAATTTATTATAGATAAAACAAAATTGAAAATAATGAAATATAAGTTAGATACATTGAAAAAGAATAAAAGGAAAAAATGTTTAGTTCCAAAAATATTTAAACTTACTCCTGATATTGATAATAAATTCAAATATATTCAATATATTACTGCCAAACCAAGTTTGTTTGAAAAAATAAAATTAATAATTCAAATGAAAAAATCCCAAAATGCTATTTTTTTTGAAAAAGAACATCAGAATATTAATATAGAAAATTAAATAAATAAAAATATTTATTTAATAATATCAATTAATATAAAACCACATTTCTTATTTAATTTTATTTATTATTTTATATATATTCTAAAATTCTAACTTCAATTTTATGATACTAAAGTAATTTGATATTTACAATTTTAGCGCTTATTTTTTTCAGTCGGAAAAAATATTTGTTAAAAATTATTTTAAAAAAATAAATAATTTTTTATTTCTTCTTTTAATTATAATATAAATTAATTAAATAAATAAAAATAAATAAATATGAAAAAAAATTTATTATTTGTCCTTTTAATTCGAATCATAAAATTCAATCATCAAAATTAGAACATCATATTTTAAAATCATTCCTTATCAACAAAAGTAATGATTATATTGTGTCAATTATGCTTCATGTAATTTTTTAAAAAAGATAAAGAGAAACATTTTATTAAATGTATTGATTGTATGAAAAATATAAACCTAATAATTTTTCAGAAATCACCTTAAATCAAGAAAAAGGAAAATCAAAAAATGAAAAATTTAGAAAAGAAATCATTAATGAAACAATTATAGCTTAAATTAATTAATAATATATTATAATTTTAATTATTTTTATTATATATTAATATATATTTGGAATTAATATTAAACAATATAAATTAATTTAAAAACAAAAAATCACAAAAAAAACCTTCAAAACAAAAATAAAGTTAAAAAATTAATTAATAATATCTAATAATATCAAAAATCATTTACAGTACCATAAAAATAAATAAAATATTAATTTTCCCAAAAATTTATTTTTTTCATTTTTTGAATTTGCAAAATTTCATCTGAAGAATAATAAAAATTAGTTTTCGCTTTATTTCCATGATTTTGTATTGCAACAATATCATAAGTACTTGCAGCTTCTTCTTCAGTTTTATAATTTCCAATATATCTTTTTTTTTTATCAATCATAATTAATACTTGCCATTGATTTCCATTTTTAGATACTCCTCTATATTTACTTCCTCTTTTCCCTTTTAGCTTAAAATTCTTTTCTGCTGTATTATGTTTATTTAAATTTTTTTTTTCATTTAATGATATAATTCTATTTTTTCCTTTTTCAGGATTATTCAATAATGAAAATGAATTAGAAACTTTACAATAAACAATTTTTTTATTTTTTATAGTTCTAATTATTTTTCCTTCATTAAGACTTTTAATTTGAAATAAAGGTAAATTTCTCTTTTTTGTTAGAAAAAAGGGTGTTTGATAATAATTATCATGAATTTTAGGTTTTTCTTTAGTTTTAGGATTTTCATTTAATTGAGAATATAATTGATTAATTAATATATAAGTTTGCATTGATAAGGAATAACTTTTTGCAATATAATTATTATATAAATTATCCAATGCTTTTTTTATATAACTAAATGTATATAACAATTTTATTTTACATAACTTGTTCCATTTGTGCTGATGACATTAAAATTATAATTTAATCTTTCCAAACCTTATACCCAGTCAAGATAAAAAAATAATTACAATATTTATTTATTATAAATTATTGATATAATGATGTTAAATAATTTAATTGAAAAAAATTAAAAAAATATTTATTAAATGAAATAATTATAATTTAAAAAAAAATCAAATTTTTTTTCTTTAGTTATTAATTTTTAATATGTCAAATATAACTCAAGATAATTATTTACAAGAAATTGATAACAAAATAAATTCATATAAAAATCAAATAGATAAATTAAAATGTGAAATAGGTTCAATAAAAAGAATAAATAGAGATTATCAATCAAATTCATATCAAAATCCAATTAATCAATCAAACTATAATAATTATAATAATAAATATACAATAATAAATCCATGTCAAAATCAAAATCCTTGTCCCGAAAATTTAGATCCTTGTTGTCAAATTGAAACATCATCATTAAGAAATGAAAATTCAAAATTAAAAGGATTAGTTTGTTGTTATGAAGAACAAATAAAATCATTTAATGAAAAAATATGTAAATTAGAACATTTATTAACAAATAAAGATTATGAAATGAATGAATGTGTAACTCAACATAAGAGAAAAATGGAAGAAGAATTAAAAAGACAACATCAAATTATAAGTCAAGAATTATGTAATGAAAAAATTCAAATGAATGAAAAATTATGTCAACAAAAACAAGAATTTGAAAGAATATTAAGTTGTAGAATAAGGGAAAAAGAACTTGAATTTGAAAAATTGAAAAATGAATGTGAAAGAGAAATTTGTATAAGAGATAATAAATTAAATGAATTTAATAATGGTAATGAAATTAATAAAATTAAAAATGATTTTGAATGTCAATTAAAACAAATTCAATGTGAATTAAATAATAAAGATATTGAAATTGGAAAATTAAATGAAAAATTGCAAAATAATTTAAAAATCATTTCTGATTTATTTTGCTTTTTCCATCAAAATGTAAATTTATTTAATAATACAGGAATAATAAATTGTGATACTGAAGATATAAAATATGATGAAAATAATCAAAATAAAAATTTAAAATGTTCATCTTTTATTTTTACAACTTTAAATAATTTCATATGTAAAATATTAAAAGATAATAAAGAAATGTATGAATTACTAATAAATTATAAAAATATTATTGCAAAAAATGAAGAAGAAAATGAACAAATATTAAATCAAAATAATTGTTTAAAAGGACAGTTATGTGATTTATTTAATCAATTATCAAAAAAATCTCAAAATCAAAGTTTAAATAAAGAAACAATTGATATTACAAATTTTGATATAAATCCAATTGAATATGATGGCCCAATAAAACATTTAAAAAGTAGAATTAATGAACTTGAAAAAACAATAAAAGACCAAGAAAATGAATAAAAAATTATTTTTTTTTAATATTATAATATTTGTTTTATATATTTAAAATAAAAATAAAAAATAATTATAAGAAATGTAAAAATAAATTTGGAAAATAATGAATGATATATCAAAAAAAAAATACCAAAAAAAACAGAATAGTAGTTCAAGAAAATCACTTAATAAATTATCTCAAATAATTTTTGCTCCAGAAACACGTCAACGTTACAAAAAAGGAAAAAAATTAGGAGGAGGTGGATTTGGAGAAGTATATGAATTTATAGACATAGATACAAGTAAAATATATGCAGGTAAAATAATCCCATTATATAAAATTGAAAAAGATCCTCAATCAAATATTGCATTTAATAATGAAAATAAATTTAATAATAATTTAAATTTTGAATATATTTGTAAATGTCATAGTTCATTTAAAGATAATAAAAATGCATATTTTATTTTAGATTATCATCCAAATAAAACTTTAAATGAATTAATTCAAAAAAGAAATACATTATCTGAATTTGAAGTTAAACATTATGGTTATCAATTACTTTTAGCAATAGAATATCTTCATAATTGTAATATTATTCATAGAGATATTAAATTAAGTAATGTTTTATTAAGTGAAAAAATGGAAGTAAGATTATGTGATTTTGGTTTAGCTATTGAAAGTGGTGGTGATGGTGAACAAACAATTTGTGGTACTCCTAATTATATTGCTCCTGAAGTTTTAATTAGAAAAAATAATAATTCATATTCTTTCGAAATTGATATTTGGTCTTTTGGTATTATTATCTATTCATTATTATTTCATAAAACTCCTTTTGAAGCAGAAAATAAAGGGAAAACTAAATTTAATATTATTAATGTTATATATAAGTTTCCTAATAATATTAATATTAGTGATAATGCTAAAGATATTATTATGAAAATTTTTGTTAAAGAACCATATTTAAGACCAAAAATAAATGAAATAAAGGCACATCCCTTTTTTAATAATGGAAAAGGAATTCCAAAATATTTACCAATTTCAACTTTAATACAACCTTTAACTGATTTTGAAATTGATCATATAATTAAAAGTGCTTTAAATAATAATGAATGTTTAAATAATGAAAAAGTAACTAATGTTAATAATCATATATATAATATATATCGTTTTAGTAATAGTTTTAATTTTAATGATAATTTAAGAAAATATTTAAATTCAAATAAAAATATTTTTGAAGGAAATGAAAAAGAAAAAGTAGAAATTAGTGAATATCTAAATAATAAAGAAAATGATACAAATAATTCAAATGATGAAAACAATATTTTAAATAAAAACTCAGATACTAATTCCTATTCTAATTCTTTAAAAGAAGAAAGTTCAAATAAATTAAATAAAAATAATTCACAATTATTACAATTAGGAAATGAAGATAAAGCAAATAAAAATAATGAAACTGGAGGATTTATAGGAGAAAACTCAAATTATAATTCGGATGGAATAAATGGAAATGATATTAAATCTCCAATTATAGTTGAAAAATTCATTGATTGCTCTGATAAATTTGGAATAGGATATTTATTATCAAATGGTGATATTGGTGTTTATTTTAATGATGGTACTAAAATGGTTTTAATAAAAAATAGTAATTGTATTTATTATATTAATAAAAATAATGATGAGCAAATTAAGATTAAGTTTAAAGGTTCAATTATTAATGAATTTATAGGAAAAAGGAAAATATTAAAGTTGTTTTATAAAATTTTAATTAAAAATGTTAAAAATAAAGAATATTTTAACTTAGAATCTATATCAAATGAAAATAATATAATATCTGGATATATTATAAAATGGGAAAAAACACAATATGCTTATTTTTTCCTATTAACTTCTAATATAATTCACGTTAAATATAATGATAAAACTGAAATATTATTTTTTATTCACGATAAATATATACAATATATTGATAAAAATAAAAAAAGATATAAAGAAACATATGATAATTCAAAACCAATTCAATTTAAAAATGAAGAAATAAATCAAAGAGTAATTTATGCAAGGAATATATTAAGTAAGAAGTAATGAATTTTGCTAATAATTATTTATTTTGTTGAGTGATATATAATATATAAATTATATAATAAAAAACTAAAAATATTCAATTATATATAAATTAATACATAAATAAATATTTAAAAATTTAAAAAATTATTATATTTTTTTCATTAGAAATATAATTATTTCTTTAAAATATATTTGAAAAAAATATATATAATAAAAAATAAAATATATTAAATTATTCAAATTTTTGATTATCTCTATTAATTGATTCATAATATGCTTTTTCAGCTTCTTTTATTTTTTGTTTTTCACTTTTTTGATTATTATATTTATTTAAAATTGTTTGATATTTTTCAATTAATTTTTCCTCAAAATTGGTATATAAATGTTTTTTATTATAATTTTTTTGAAATGATTGATTAATTAATTCCCCATTTTGATGATTTTCAATTGGTATAAGCAAGTTATTTTCACTTAAATTTAAATGATTTTCAAATATTTGAGTTTTATTTATTGTTTTCCCTTGTAAAGTGTCTGTTGACACAGACATCATTATTTTTTTTTTTAATTTTTCATTCCTATTACCTATTTCTTTTTGATTATATGGTTTTATTTCTCTTTTTGTTAATGAAACTGGATTATTTTTTTTCTTTTCTTCTATTAATGAATCATTAAACTTTAATTTAAATTTTTTTTCTAATGAGTTAGATATTGTTTTATTTTCATTACATTTGACTTTATTTAATTTATTTTTTTTTTTGATTTTATTAAAATATTGTTATTATAATTATTATTATTTGTAATATTATTTTTACTATTATTATTCTCTATAAAGTCTTTGACTTTTATTATTTTTTTATTATTTTCAATTGTATTTTTTTTTTTTGAATTATCTAATTTAAATAGAAATTTTCCTTGAGTTTTTGTAACTGATGATGAATGTCTTACTGTACTATTATTATTTATTTTATTATTTATTTTTGATATGAATGAAATTATCATTACTTGAATCATTTCTTTATTTATTTGAATTAAATCATGAACAATTTTATTTTTATAATCTTCATTTCCTTCATTATTCCTTAATATTTTTGATATTTGGTTTATAAATAATAGTTGGAAATCTAAAATATTAAATAAATCATCAATATATAAACAATTATTCAAATGTGTTGAAATATCATTTTTAATTTTTAAATTTATATCTTTTATGATTTTAAATTCATGAATAAAAATATCATTTGAATATCCATTGTTAATATATATTTGTGGAGATTTATTTAAGTTTATATTAGTAGAAGTTTCCTTTAAATTTATCATATTAATTATTTATTAATTTATATTTAATTTTAAAAAATGTTTTTAAAAATAATGTGATAATTTTCTTATTTTTAAATTATATATTATATAGTTTTATTGTGATTTAATATAATTATTCAAACTAAATATTAGAAAAAATTATCCAACAAAATTAAAAATTTGATCAAAAAAAATAAAAAACCCAACAAAGTAAAAAAATTTTAATAAAAAATTAAAAATACAAAAAAAATAATAAAAATGTCAGACTTTGACGATTTACTAATAGACAGTCCAAAATTCAAAGACAACAGAAGAAAAATAAATGAAAATATAATATCAGATGCAAATTTAACAGGAGGATTTCAAAATAGAACAAATGACACAAATACAAATACAAAATTTAGTAACACAATGAGTAGAGTAAATGCAGAAAGACCATCATTAATAGGATTTTCAAGAAGAGATAGATCATCATCAAGAAGTCCTGCTAAAAATATACAAAATAATAATGAAAATAACTTTGAAGAACCAAAAATTATTGAAAAAAAAAAAAAAGTTAATAAAGAAAATTTTAATCCAATAGGTACAAGTTCTTCTAATCAAAGTAAAAGAAATTCTGAATCTAATTCATTAAGAAATAGTGAAAAAAAAGATAAATTAAAAAATCCAAATATTTCAAACACTGGACTTATTAATACTTTTAATGATTTAATTTCAAATGATGATGATGCTAAAAATAAAATAAATCAATTAAATGAGGAAATAAAAAAAGAAAAAGAAAATCATAGAAGAGATATTGAAGAATATAAAAGATTAATTAGAGAAAAAGAAGATGAATGTAATAGAGAAATACAAAAATTAAATTTGGAAAATAAAGATTATCAAGATAATATTTTAAAAGAAGAAATATTTAAAAAAAAGGAAGAATCTTTAAATAATGAAATAAATAGATTAAAAAATGATATAAATGAACAAGTTAAAAATGAAAGAGAAAGATTATCAATTATTCACAAAGCAGAATTTGAAAATAAAGAAAAAATAAATAGACAATTATTAGATGATCAACAAAGAAATTTTGAAAAACAAAATGAAATATTAAAAAAACAAATTGATCAACAAAATGAATTTTTTAAATTATCACAAAAAGTAGAAAATTCATCAAAACAAATAAATGATTTAGTAAATAAATTATCAAATGAAAAAGATGAACAATTTAAATCAAATCAAGATTACAAAAATAATTTAGAAAATTTAGAAGAAAAGTTAAAATTAATGGAAGAAAATTTAAAAAATGATAGATTAAGATTATTAAAAGAAAAAGAAGCTTTTGAAAAAGAACAAACAGAAAGAATGAAATATAATATTGAAGAAAGTTCTCGTATTAAAGCAGAATTAATAAAATTAGAAGATTTAAAACAAAAAATGCAAGTAAATGAATTTGAAGAAAAAGAAAAATTTGAAAGAGAAAAAATTGATAATCAAAGAAGAAATAATGATTTAGAATCAGAATTAAATAATCTAAAATCAAATTTTCAAAATCAACAAAATGAAATTGAATATCAAAAAAAATTATTAGAAGAAGATAAAAAATATTTTGAAAGTTATAAAAATGATACTATAAAAAATATTGATGCACAAAAATTAGAATGGGAAAATAGAAGAGAAAAATATTTAAATGATGATATTGAATTAAAAGGAAGAGAAAAGGCATATAATGATAAAAAAATGTTTTTAAATGATCAATTTGATATGTTTGAAAGACAAAAATTTGATATTGAGGAAGAATTATATAAAATAAATAAAGATGAAAATGATATAATTTCTGCAACAAAAAATTTTGATTCAATCATTCAATCTCATGATGAACAAGAAAGAGAATTACATAGATTAAATGAAGAAATTATAAGAGAAAAAAATCAATTAGAAAATGAAAAAATGTTTATTAATTTAGAAATAACAAAATTAAATGAACAAAATAATGAATTAAAAGAAAAAATTAATAATTTGAATAATATAAAAAATCAATATGCAACTCAAGCAATTTTAAATAGTAATTTAAATAATAATTTATATCCAATGAATGATTATAATATGAGTGTAAGAAGTAATTTTAATAGTTTTTATAATAATAATGGAATGTTATCTTCAGGTTTTAGAAATTCAAATTTTAATCCTGGATTTAATTCAAATAGATTTAATAATATTAATACATTACAAAATCAAACTCAAATATTAAAAAATGATAATAAATTTTATAATTCAAATTTAAATAAAAAACCTTTTAAAGCAGATGAATATTTAAATGAAAGAGAGAATAAATTAAAAAATCAACAATATTTAAATGGAAAAGTAATTTCTAATGATAGTTTTCTAATGAAAGAAAAAGAATATTTGAAACAAAGTAATGAAAATTTTATGAGAAATACTAAAAATGAATATCAAAATATGAAAAATGATTATATGAAAGGATTAAGTACTTCATCAAATCAATTAAAAGAAAAAGAAGTTTTTATTGATACTTCACTTATAAATGCAAACAAAAAATCAGAAAATCAAAAAAATTAGAAAAATAATTTTCAAATATTTTTTAAATATTTTAAAACATATAAGCTCAAACATATTAAAAAAAACCACAAAAAAAAAATTTTTTCATAAAAAAAAGTTACCAATCGATAAAAGGATCTTCACTAGGTTTAACAGAAGGAGCCCCTTCATCAGAATCATCATAATTACTAAAATTCCCACAATCCCCATTTCCATTAACCTTAGGAACATAAGGAGCTTTAATCTTTTTATTAAGAAGAGCATTCCAATCCATATTTTTAAAAAATCTATGATTTTTAATATCATTAACACCTCCTTTTAAATTACCATATCTTTTAGATAAATCATGAACTAATAAATGTTTAACTAAACTTTTAGCATTTGAATTAAATGAACTTGGAAATTTAACTTTACCTTTTAAAATCTTTTGATAAATTATCATAGGATCTTCATCATTAAATGGATCAATACCAGCTAACATTTCATAAAGTAAAACTCCAAAAGTCCACCAATCAACAGGTTTACCATGACCTTTATTTAACAAAATTTCAGGTGCTAAATATTCTGGTGTACCACATAAAGTATAAGTTCTCCCTTCACAAATTTTAGCAAAACCAAAATCAGTTAATTTTAAATAACCTTGTGTATCAATTAAAACATTTTCTGGTTTTAAATCACGATAAATAATATCTTTTGAATGTAAATATTCAAACATACATACAACTTGTGCAGCATAGAAACTATTTTTTTATTATATAAAATATTATATTATTTACCATGCTTGATCTACTTGGAATTTACCAACTGAACGAAGATAAGTGAAGAGTTCACCTCCATTTACTAATTCAATTACTACATATAAGTATTTTTCATCTTGGGCAAAACCTTCTGAACCAACCTATTAAGTTTATATAGTGTTTTTATATTTTTTTTTACTAGAAATGGATGCTTTATCATTGTGAGGATTTTTACTTCATTTAAGATGTGGTCTACTTGTTTTAGTTTTATAATTTCTACTTTTTTTAATATTTTAATTGCCCAAAATTTCCCTGTTGATTTGTGCTTTGATAGTTTTACTCGACCAAAGGAACCTGCTCCTAATGTTTGTAAAAATTCATATTCTGAGATTTTTATTTTGTGGGGTTTGACTTTTGAAAATGCTTCCATAAATTAATATATTTATAACTTAAAAAAAAATAATAATAATTTATTTTTATATTTTTTTAAATATATAATACAAAAGTATTTAATTTATTTTCATATATGTATAATTTTATAAAAGTTATTTATAAGGTTAAAAATAAATAATATCAATAAAATAAAAAAATAATTTTTTTGAATAATATTAAAATTTAAATTATGGAATATTAAAAGTACTTTTTCTTTAAAAAATAAAAAAGATTCTATGAATATAAAATATAATAAGAAAAAGGGCAGTGGAAATGTCGGCTGGATATCTACCGGAGATAGTTATGCTGCTGATGTAGCAAAAGTACCGGAAGACGTTATGACTATTATATCCCAGATACTTGGCGGTAAACTGACAGCAAAATATTATGTCAGCGCAATGCCGGGTGATAATAGAAGAAACTGTAAAAGTACTGCCGTTAATGCGAAGTCTCAAGAAGATAGCGGTAGTATTATTACTGATAATAGCGAATTAGCAACTCAAAAATGTTACGGTGCACCGGGTGGACATGGCGTTGACCTTAATTTTGTACGCAAATTGCAAGCAACAGGTACCCCGGCTTCTGTTCAGGTAACAAATGGTGATAATTTTGAAATCAAGTTTACCGAAGGCGGAATAGTTAAGTGGCTTAAGGTTGCAAAAGCAACAATGACAACGCCGGAATATTTAGCAAACGCAGATTGTGGGACACTACCTCCGCGAGATGGATATACGAAGGCATCAGATGGAGTAACGCCCGGAAAGAACGCTGAGATAACAAAATCGGCCAATTTTAAAGAGTCTGTTGCTTCCAAACAAACAACTAAGTCCAGAGAGGATCAGTCATATGACAATTCTGAGATAACCTGGAGCTCGGAGCCTGACGCTTTTGAATGGGGTACGGGTACGACCGAATTTGTTTTCACATACGGAGAAAAAGGTGATGAAGGTGCAGTTGAAAACCAAATGATACCGAAGCTGGACGCACCGTTTATTTATGCAATACCGGCAAAATACACGACACAGATTGTTAATGGAGCTGAGGTACCAACCTATACAAGGCTTGTCGCTGATAATGCCGGTGTGTTGAGTGACTTGGTTAAGCCTGCAAAATCCGGTAATAAAGGTCAAATTAAGAACGCCTCTTATGACGATTTGCCGTTAGATGTTGCTTTCCCCCGTGATATAGAAGATGACGTTATATCCCGAGTAGGTACTTCGGATGTAGCTCAAGTCATAAAAATCGGAGGTAAGGAATATTATCCGGGTGCTCCGGGTTCGGGTGCGTATGCGATGATGTATAATTTACAAGTTACCCCTGATGCATACATATATAATTATGATACCAATAAACAAGCAAAGGATATGGTTACTTTGACAGGTAACAGTGTGTTGTACCCGGGTAGTAAGACTTGTTTTATTTCTGCAACACCGACTCCGGCAAAAAAGGTTAATGATAATTTATATCGTTGTTCTGCACAACCCGGTTGGGGCGGAGCGGTTATAATAAAATGGTAGGAGTATAATTTTGAAAAAAGCGTTTTCTTTAGCTGAAATTTTGGTCTCAATGATGATATTAAGCGTTTTGTTTTTGGCCGGCTCAAAGGTCTTGACTCAGCCGCGTAAAGACGAGGTTTCGAAGAAAATTCACGGATCATATGAATGTTATTATAATAACAATGTTTTAACAGAGGCAATTAGCAGAACAGGTGAACCTGTTGCTGGTAAAGCCGCACCGAACGGTTGCGTTTTTACTCCCGCAAGAGATTCTTCCATGTATGCTATTTCTGTTATATATGCTGACAGAAAAGGTGAAGAAACCTTCAGCACATTTTTTAACGCGCAGAATATGAGTGTTACAGTTCCCAGAGTGGGTAATAATACTGCGACTTTTTTAGGAGATGGAATTCCACCTACGACTATGAGCCCGGCAGAAGGTGCTCAGTCAATCAATGATCAAGAATATAAGGCTTTAATAAACAAAGCTTTGACATATGGACGAAACATACACGTAAACAACAATAGTGTTAAAGCCGGTGATACCGGCAGACCCGGTGCGGTTATAATTACTTGGTAATAAATGGAGTATTATATGTATAAAGATTTTAAAACAGGTTTTACGTTAATTGAAGTTATGATTATATTTACCGTTATGGCGGTAATATTAGCGGCTTCAATTCCTCTGATTTCCGGAAAAAGTGTTCCGGTACCTTTCAGATTCCAACAGGGGGCATATTATTGCATAGCTGATAATTCAATTGGTGATAATAAATTCATAGAAGCATATTACACCAAACGAAGACTTGTTTCGGAAAAATATGTTACTGCATGTAAATTTAATCCTCCGAGAAGAGCTTCTGTATACAGAATTGAGTTGATAGGTGCAGGTGCGGGCGGTAATGGTTTTATTAACGTAACAAACCCGGTTGAGCATGTTAATGTTGTTTATGATATTAATGATGAATATGTTTTCTCTCAAGCTACCAGAATTGAAGATTCCAAAAAGCTTTTTTATGAATTGACAGATAGAGATATATGGAATATGTTTAAAGGCGTGCGCCTTACCGAATCTTCTTTTGCACAGGGGGCAAACAGGGGTGGTAATATATACTATAAACATCTGAATGCCTGCTGCAGTTGCTCAAAAAAAGGTGCATCTACTCCTAAATTCGGCTGTAGGTATGACAATCAAAGTCCAGCTAATAAAGTATGTTATAAGGGAAAAACTCCGACAGACAAGGCTGAAGATTGGAATTTTGGTCCGAGTGTAGAAGAAAAAAAAGGAGCTATAACAACAAAGAATAAGAGTACCAAATTTTTAACATCTTATTGTGAAAATAATTACCCAGGAGGCACTTATGAATGTCTGCCTGATGGTAAACCATACGGCATAAGAGTATTGCATGGCGGTATACGTGGAGATGCAGGATATATCCGGGGCAGATTTTGGATTCCGGATGTCAGCTATTCCAACTTTACCGGAAAAAGCTTTGGCGTAAAGGACTTGTTAAGGTCATATGTGCGTCGTATGACTCCCGGTCATTGCAAAAATGGTTCGCAGTGCCAAAATAATGGAGAATTTGTTGATGAACAGTTATCAGGAAACACAGGTTCTATGCTGAGTGATACTGATGACGATGTCGGTTTCTACAATTATAACCACATGGCTGAATCGGAATCTAAGCATCGTTTCTATGACCCGGATACGTATTTCAGCTGGTGCAAAGAAGGCAGTGACTTCAATACTCATGGTGGTTCTCTCTGTTATGCAAAAAAAGGTGATGAACCTACCGACTATGCGGCAGTCAGAGTCCCTGCTTATAGTAGAACGGATGCTAGCGGTGTACCTATAGCTGATTTTGCTTTAGATGGATTCGGCTATGTGGTTCAAAAATATCTTGCCAAATCCGGAGGTCCTGCCGGTATTTGGATAAGCAATGACAAGTTAACTGTTAAAGAAATGTATTACAGAGATGACCAATACGGTATGAGTACACATGCCAACTTTGACGGTGACGCCTGGTATTCCTTTGAATACTATACAAATACAAATGATCCACAAGCTGTAAAGTATACTGTACTAGATGGTGCAGGTGCTTTCAATAATAAACCATTAACTCAATTGGCTCCTTTAGATTCAGTCATACCTAATTGGGCAACACCCGGAGAACCAGCAGCTATGGAAAAGGTTGACGGTAAGCAGGTAAGTTTGCCTGAAAATCCAATTACCATTATCCCTCAGCTTAATATTGATATAGGATTAACATACCGCAGATATGAGCTCGGTTTACCAGGTGATCCCGGCGAAAAGAAAGTATTTACTGTCAGCTCTCTTGAAGGACCTTGTGATATAACCGTTCATACCGGTGACAGACCTCACAACAACGGTGCGGCAAACGATAATGGTGCGCTTACTCCTGCACAACTGGCATCTGTTATGTCTTGTAATAATGGAGAACAAAGGTTTGAGGCACTTGGCGGTAAATTCCGGGGTACTAAAAAAGATGAAAATCACTTTAACATCCATGAATACAGAAGTTATACGGATGTAAACGGCTCAAACTATGGTAAAGAGTTCTCATACAAGGCGGCTGAAGATACCAGAATCGGCGGACTAATCTCCGATTTTAATACTGTATTCTACAAACACATAAAAGAACTTATTAACGGTAAAAAAGAGAAAAAGGCTGAAAACCTTATAACAAATCTCGGTAAAGGCGGTGACGGCCCGACGTTTGAAGATAAGTGCGTAAAGCGTTTCAGAGGAACGTATGACGTAACTGTTGATGCCGGCGATGAATCCAGCATGTATACAAACAAAAGAATACATCAAGTGTTGACTCCGAACTGTTTACCTAATGAAGATGTAGTAGAAAACACTGAAACAAACAGATACTTCGGAACAAATAACACAAAATATTACAAATTCACGAATGCAACCAGAGGATATGGCGGTGCAGTCATAGTAACCTGGTAAGGCATGCAATAATACAAAAAGCATCACCGATTTTAAATTGGTGATGCTTTTTTTGGGGGAACTATATACAATGTTACAGTAACATGTCATTTGCAGAGCGGGCGGGGGTAAATATAATTTAGCTTGATACCAAGTTAACAAGTCCTGTCATTGCGAAGCCGGTAGGCTGAAGCAATCCAGCCAATTATTAACTGTATTGATTTAAGATGATTATAGTTAATAAACAGACGGATTTATCTCTCACAAAACAATACTTAATTGTTTAGTTCGGCAGAGTGGCTTAATCAGCCTCGGAATGACGCTGCGACTTTATTTGAACTTGTATTACCGTAAAATAGTATATAATTACCTTTTTTATACCTTTTTGGCAGAGTGCTTTTCTATCCGCCTTCTTTTAAAGTGTATCTCATACAATTAAACTATTGATTTTCCCCCGTTATGTAGTAAAATTAGGTGTATATAGGAACCGTTTAATTTAACAGGAGGAAATATAAAATGGAAACTTACGGAATTGAAAAATGGGGAATTACATCTCCAAAAGCAGTACACAGAAACTGGACTCCGGCTCAGTTAACCGAAGCTGCTATACTCAGAGGCGAAGGAAGACTTTCCGATAAAGGCGCTCTCGTTGTTACAACAGGTAAATATACAGGACGTTCACCTAAGGATAAATTTATCGTTGACACAGAATCTATTCACAACGATATAGCATGGGGAAATGTTAACAGACCGATATCAAGAGAAGCGTTTAACTCTATCAGAGATAAAATCGCTAACTACCTGAACGGTAAAGAAGTATTTATTTTCGACGGTTTTGCAGGTGCTGACAAGACTTATACTCAAAAATTCAGAGTAATCAACGAACTTGCATCTCAAAACATGTTTATTCATCAGTTATTAATCAGACCGACAGATGCAGAACTTGCAAACTACGGTGAAGCTGACTATACAATCCTTTGTGCACCGGGCTTTAAATGCGACCCTGCTATCGACGGAACAAACTCCGAAGCATGCATCGCAATTGACTACGAAGCTCACACAATCATTATTGCAGGTTCTCAGTACGCAGGCGAAATCAAGAAATCAGTTTTCGCAACAATGAACTACGTTATGACTAAGAAAAACGTACTTCCGATGCACTGCTCAGCAAATATGGATCCTGAAACACACGAAACAGCAGTTTTCTTCGGTCTTTCAGGAACAGGTAAAACAACACTTTCAGCTGACCCTGCACGTAAGTTAATCGGTGATGACGAACACGGCTGGTCACCTGACGGTGTATTCAACTTTGAAGGTGGCTGCTATGCAAAATGTATTAACCTTTCTGCAGAAAACGAACCCGATATCTATAATGCAATTAAATTTGGTTCTTTGGTAGAAAACGTTATTATGAACCCTGAAACCAGAGAACTCGATTTTAATGACGGTTCATTAACAGAAAATACTCGTGTAGGCTATCCTGTAGACTACATCAACAATTCAGCAATTCCTTCAATGGGTGGAATTCCGAAGGTTGTTGTATTCTTGACAGCTGATGCGTTCGGTGTTCTTCCTCCAATCTCAAGATTAGACAAGAATGCCGCAATGTACCACTTCGTAACAGGCTTCACATCTAAACTTGCAGGTACTGAAAGAGGAATTACAGAACCTGTTCCGACTTTCTCAACTCTGTTCGGCGAACCTTTCATGCCGATGGATGCATCAGTTTACGCTAAAATGTTAGGCGATAAGCTTGATCAATACGGAACAAAAGTTTACTTAGTAAATACAGGCTGGGCTGGCGGCTCTGCATCAATGGGTGCTAAGAGAATGAAACTTTCTTACACTCGTGCAATGGTAACAGCTGCGCTCAACGGCTCATTCGACAATATCGAATTCAAGCACCACGATGTATTTAACGTTGATTATCCGACATCTTGTCCGAACGTTCCTTCCGAAATGCTCGACGCAAGAGGAATGTGGGCTGATAAAGCTGCTTACGATCAGGCTGCTGACAAGCTGGCTGCTATGTTCAATGATAACTTCGCTAAGAAATATCCGAACATGCCTGCAGAAATCGTTAACGCAGGTCCTAAACCGATGAGTTTGGTTTAGTATTATATAAATATACAAAAAGGCGGAATTTTAGCCCTAGCTAAAATTCCGCCTTTTGTTATTACTTTATATCAACCTCTGTTTCAAATTTTCTGTTCCAGGGGTAGCTGTAATTAATCTTGTAATTCTGCGTTTCAAGTTTTGCAAAAACTTTTTCCTCGAAGGGTTTCATTAGTTCTTTTATGTCACAAGGCTCGCTTATTTGGTTTCTTACATTCGCCTGATACGCCCAGTCATCAAGATATCTGACGACTTGAAGTCTTTTATATGCTTCGTCGTTGTATTTTTTGGCTTTGAATTTAACCTTGATTCCTGCAAGCAGGCTGCCCAGTGTGTTTGCACTTGTGTTCCAGGCTGAAAAACCGTATTCAGGCAGAGATGTATTAAATAATTCTCTGACAAACTCATTATCGGCGCCGTTTGCGTATCTTACATCCGCAGCAGCAAAAGGCTTTACCGGCGGAGTAAATCGGCGGTTGTATGGTTGTGTTTCCCAGCCCATTACTAATTCTCCCTGTTTTTCAACAAAGTTATTCACTACAAGAACAATATCGGCATCGTTTTCGTTATCTGTGACCTCAAATCCGCCGAGTTCAAGCTGACCAAGCACTGATTTTTCTATTGAAACATCTTCATAATTTGAGATTCTGTCTTTGTGCTCAGGCTCTGTAAACAAGGGGTAGACTTTTATATCTTTTTTTATTGCTCTTGCAAGCAGCGTTAACGGAATCTCATCAGCTCCGGTTTTGGTTTTTCCTCCTAATCTTTCCAACTCCCGAGCTTCGTCAACATTAAATCCGTATTCCGCACAGTCATCTTTTGAAAAAATCAGTGTATCAAAAAGACCTTCCTTCTGCCATTCAAGGTAAATTTTGTTTATCTCAAAATTGCGTTTTCTCGTATTCAGATAATCTTCAATTATCTCTTTCGGAACATCAGTATTTACCTGACTTCCTTGCTTAGAAGAGTTATATGAGTATTCAAAAATCTTTTTTCCCCAGTCCTTCCAGTATTCTTTTTCTTCTTCGTTGTAATTGTTGTTTGAAATTCGCATTATACTCGAAAATGCGTAAGCTTTTTTGCCTCTCAGTATATTTTTAAGATTTTCAATTCTTTTTCTGACTTCTTCGAAGCTGTCCGTAATCCTTCTTGAAGGAATCAGTCCGCCATAGGCAAGTGTGTCCAGTGATATTATCATAATATCGACAGGCGGGAGGTTTTCCAGCCACTCAAAAATCTTTTCCGTATTTGCATACTTTGTCAGGCTTCCTAAATGCTCACGAGGCGGTATAAAAAGCTCTATTGTTTCATCAAGTTTGCAAATCTGACACGGCAAAGTATAGCAGACCGGTCTGTTATCAATAGGTATAAAACAAGCTCTCATTCTTGTATATTACCATTTTTTCAGCTGCAAAAATAATTGTTACGAATTGTTACAATTATTATTAAGATGTGTAACGAAAATTAAAGTTTTGCGAAAAAATGCCGATATAATCTTTATAATGTACGTATAGTAAAGGAGAGTTTATATGATTAACAATGTTTCCGGTTCTCCAACCTCGTCTTTAGAAGAGTTAAAGGCAAAAATGGAGGGGTTGAAAAAGGCAAGGGAAGAAGCTGAAGGCGCAAAAAATGATGCCCAAGCCAACAAGACCGGAGCAGAAGGGATAAAGAGTTCATCAGAAACCAATAAATCAAGTGCAGATAGCGCGAAATCTATTGCGGAAACTCAGCTAACTTTTGCTCAAACTGCAGTCGATACGGCTAAACAATCACAGACTCTAGCTGCAAGCAATTTACAGGTGGCAAATGACGAATTGAGCGGCGCACTCGCACTGTTGGATTCGGCAAAAAATGCTGAACCTGTGAACCAGGATTTGGTAGATTCAGCACAGGCGGCATACGACAGAGCTATTGAAAATCAAAAAGCAGCTCAAACGGCTTTAAAAGAAGCAAATGAAGCTTTGGATAAAGCAAATGAAGCTCAAACAAAAGCTGAAGAAGCACTTGATAAAGCAACAAAGGAAGCTGCTGATGCGGATGCTGCTCTAAAAGCAGCGGATGAATCTTTGAATAAAGCAATTCTGGAATTAGACGAAGCCGTAACAGCTCTCGAAACAGCAGAAGCAGAACTTATAAATGCAGAAAATGAAGTTAAAGAAGCAGAAGCATCAAAACCACTGATGAGCGAAGAACAAGCTATAAGTGAAGGCTACACTGTAATTCATTCTTATGAAGAGCTTTTAAAAATCGGAAATAACCTTGATGGAAAATATATTTTAGCGGGTGATATCGAGATTCCTGAAGGAGTAAATTGGACTCCGATAGGCAGTGCAGACAGTCCGTTCCGAGGAGAATTTAACGGTAACGGCTGTAAAATAACAGGTTTGAACATAAACGTAACTGATAATGAAGCACGAAACGTAGGTTTCTTTGGTGTTACGGAAGAAGCAGTATTAAAAAATATCACGTTTAAAGATGCAAAAATTAACGGCAGCACTGATTATCTGACAGGAACAACAAATGTGGGTATTCTGGCAGGCGTTATAAAAAAATCAACCATTGAAAATGTTAATGTGACAGGTCACAGTGAAGTTACCGCTTATGCAGCTGCAGGCGGTTTGATTGGTGCTGTGGATGACAGAGATATATTTACAGGTATTTCGAGCGGAAATAGTGTTATAACAAATTGTTCGACGAATATTGATGTAGAATCAATGTATTACGCCGGTGGTTTGGTCGGTTATGTATACGGTTGTGATGATCGAGGAGAAGATCACAGAGGTACAGTTAACAAATCTTTGATTGTCAGAGATTGTCATACAAGCGGTTCTGCAACGGCAGGTGAAGAATCTGTAGGCGGTTTAATCGGGGAATCCGACAAGACATTGATAACCGTTGACCGTTGTACAAGCGACATGGACTTATATTGGTCTAATCTTGAAGACGACAGTGATTTAAGCTTCCTTCTTGAAACCGGGCGTATAGGCGGTCTTGTAGGTAACATTAACGGAACGTACATTACCTTTGCTAACTGCGACTTTGAAGGTTCTCTGAATGGAGAAACGGAATTCCAAAGCGAAGTATACGGCTGGTATATGGATGATTCTCACGTATGTATTTATGATATTCCGGCAGGACTTCCGGTGGATGATATTCTTAATATCAAAGGAATAGACGGAATGACGGCTCGTTCCGACGGTAAGTACGAATGCACGGTAAGTACTCTTTCCGGTCTTGATAAGATGGTAGCCATGATTAAAGAAAATCCGTCACTTGCAGATAAGGTCGTTTTTGTTGTTAATTTTGATTTTAATGCAATGGATGGAAAATATACATACAGTGAATACGCTCAATATGGCGTTGTTCAGGAGCTGTATGAGGATGAAAACGGTCAGGTTCACAACGATGTTTATATAGATAACGAATGTGACTTAGAGTCGACTTATCACGCACCTGAGGAATTTAAGATTAATTGTGAACCGTGTGAGTGCGACGGACCTATCCTTGCGCCGACTATGGTAAGCGGTTTGTACGTAAATCTTGAGGCTGTATCCGAAAACGAGGATGATATTAATTACTGTGTACTAACTACAGACGGTGTTAAGGATGTTAATCTGCAGATAAATGCAGATGACCAGATTACGGATGTTAAGACACGCCTGACCCAAAGCGAAGTTAAGTTTAGAGAACGACTTGTAGAATTAGGCAAAAAAATTCAGCAGACAATGAGAGATGTTCTCAAACGCATGTTTAAATGGAACAGTGAGGAATCCGTACCTGTTATTACAAAGGCAGAATATAAAAAACTTCTTAAAAAAGCAGAAAAGAACGGTTTTGATTCATTAACAGATAAAGAAAAACTTTCAATTGCAGTATTTGAAGTTGATTACAATATAATGAATGCTCAGTCTAAATACACTAAGAACCTAGGCTGCGGAATGGGCGGTAATGCATCGTTCCTTGATAAGACAACAACGTACCAAATGTATGACGAGCAGGGCAGAGAACTTTATACAACGCTTGACGGCGACCAGTTGATTAAGGACGAAAACGGAAACTATGCTTATGCAGACGGAAGCGGTTCGTATTTTGGTATGGCAGAAGTTTTTGAACAGAGAGGTTATCAGACTACCGACGAGGCAGGAAATCTTCTGTTTAGTGATGTTGGCGGAAATACGGTTACTCAAATCAAAGGTGAGGACGGCAGCTTAAAATACGTAACAACCGATGAAGAAGGTAATCAGGTTGATTTTGAGGGTGATGTTGAATCTCTTGAAAGACAACTTACTCCGGCTGATTATAAAAACGATTATGAAAGCTTTGACGCAGATTTGAATGAAATTCTCAAAGATGTTGAAAGCGGAAAATATCCAATGGGCAGGCTTTCCGGAAAGAATGATGAAAAGGCTGCGGAAGCTCCTGCAGAAGCTGAAGGTGAAACTGTCGAGTCAGCTGATGAGGACAAGAAAAAACCTGATGAAGTATAGCATCGGATAAATTTAACAATAAAAAACACCCGTTTAACGGGTGTTTTTTATTATTTATTATTTGGTTATTAACTCAATGCAAGCAAAGATTTTACTGAACGAGCATTTTCTTTAACCGTTTCGTCTGAATGCATATTGATTGTGTCGTCCAAAATCTTTATTACTTCTGTTTTATCCTTAAGTGAAAGAATTTCGTTTATTGTACTCATTGCAACTGAAGGAGCCAAATCATTAATACCTTTACCTTGATTTACGATAACAATTGCAAGTGAATCATGGACATTTTTTCTTACCAAAGCTCTTGAAGTATATTCTCTTACTTCGTTGTCGGGTGAGTTTGTACCTAATTCCTCTAAGACATCAATTGATGTGTGGTCTTGGTGAGCTGCAAGTGCATCTATAATTTCAGCAACGTTTTTATTCATTATGCAACCTCCTTAATTAATTCATTTTCTTTAATCCACAATGCTTTTAATTCTGCAACGGTTGCGTTGCTTGAAATTTTATTTTCTGTATTAATTTTACCGATTAAAGAATCCCATTTTGTTGACAAATCTTTTCCTAAATCGGTGATATCTGCGTTCAGTAAAGGCATTTTTTCCGAGATAGCTTTACCGATGCCTGTTATTTTGTCGGATATACCTTTGCTTAAGTCGTAATTAAGGATGTTGCTTATTGCTTCACCTGCGTTATGCAAATCTTCGGTCAATCCTTTAATTCCCGGTAATTCAATAGTTATTCTTGTATTCTTAGCGTAATTCCAAGCGCTTTTTACTTTATTTACGAAATTTGTAATCGGCTCTGTTATGCTGTTACGTAATTTTGTCATACTTCCTATTACGGAAGATGATATCATTTTGAGTTTGCTTTCTTTTCCTTTAAAACTAACAAGTACATCAGCACAAACTAACGGCTCAATAGTGTTGCCTTCAAAGTCGTTGTACTTAAAGGGGTTTGTGTTTGATTTGCGAGTTGTTTTAAACGGATTAGCACTTTTTTGACCGAGGTTTAACTCTACTCTTTTAATGTCCATATACTATCCTTTCTATTTCTGATGACTAAATCACCTTACTACAATACCAATAAACTATATAAAAAAAATCATTAGAATAGAGGATATATGTATTATGGCAAGAATGAGTAAACGTGATTTGTACGAGTCTGAAAGGGCAGAAAAGAACTCTGTCAGACAAAGACGTCAGACCGAGAAGAAAAAAAGTCATCCGTTTTGGCGAAATCTGCGTTCTTTAATAATATTTTCTATTGCCTGCTTGTTTGCCGCAGTAGTAGCTTTCGAATTGTACCTAAATTCACTTACTCCGATAAAAAACCTTGAAAGCTTTAAGCCAAATATTGTAACTCAATTCTATTCACACGATGGAGAAGTAATAAAAACTTTTACGGCGTATTCGTCTAAAAAAGTAGAGATTAATGACATCCCGGAAACATTAATCAATGCTCTAATAGCAACAGAAGACAAGAACTTTTATTCTCATCACGGGTATGACATAACCGGGCTTGCTCGTTCAACAGTTCAAAACATATTAGCAGGACACGTCGTACAAGGGGCAAGTACGATTACCCAACAGCTTGCAAGAATTTTATTTTTATCAAACGAACGGTCTTTAGATAGAAAGTTAAGGGAATTTGTAATAGCTGTAAGAATAGAAAAAACTCTTACAAAAGATGAAATTTTAGAGATGTATTTAAATAATATTTATCTTGGGTCAGGTGCGTATGGTGTTGCCGGTGCGGCAAAAATATACTTTAATAAAACCCTAGGTGAGTTAACTCTTGCAGAAACAGCTCTTATAGCAGGTTTACCACAAGCACCTTCTGTTTATTCTCCTTTTAATAATGCTGAAAAAGCTATAAAAAGAAGAAATGCCGTTCTTGGCCGGATGTATAAAATGAGATATATAACAAAGGATGAATATTTAAAAGCTAAAGAAGAAAAATTGAAATTAAATCCTACGCCAGCTATATATACTTTAAATAAAGCTCCATATTTCGTAGATTTTGTAATGAAAGAACTTGATGCTTTAGGTTTTGACGAAAAAGAGATTTCACAAGGGGGTTATAAAATTACAACGACACTCGATTATCCGACTCAAAGAGCAGCGGATAATGCTATTAGGTCAAATCTTTCAGCCTGGGGTGTTTTAAATAATGCCAATGTGCAAACGGCAATGATTACATATTCTCCTATATCAGGAAGAATTTTAGCTTATGTTGGAGGTAAGGATTATTCAAAGAGTCAATTTGACAGAGTTTCAATGGCTGTCAGGCCCCCGGGTTCTTCTTTTAAGCCGTTTGTTTATACTGCGGCTATAGAAAAAGGAATGACTCCTAATGATGTAATAGAAGATTTACCAATAAGGATTAATAATTGGACACCAAAAAATTACGGTAATAAATATAGAGGGAAAATTCCGCTTTATACGGCTTTAATGGTATCTTCAAACGTTTGTGCCGCGCGTCTTATGGATGAAATCGGAGTTAGACCTGTAATACAGCTTGCGAGAGTAATGGGTTTAACTACTCCCATTCCTTATGATTATACAATAGCGCTAGGTTCTAACAGTGTTAAGCTTTTTGAAATGACAAGAGCTTTCGGAGTTTTTGCTAACGGCGGATATAAGGTCGAGCCATACGCTATCGAAAGAGTAGAATCCTCCCGCGGTACTCTTTTGTATGAAGCAAGAAAAGCAAAAACTACAAAAGTTTTAAATATAAATACAGCTGCAACA